>AWOL01S0034870.1:38448-57670 GCA_000715115.1 Nicotiana otophora
ATTTCTGAGGACATGACACTTGATAGGAAGATGTGGAGGTCGAGTATTAGGGTTGTAGGTTAGGAGGTAGTTGAGTCGTGCCTTACTTCGTACCATTGTGGGACTAGCCATTTAGGGGTTTTGTCTAAGATAGCTAGTGGCAATGTTGTGGCTTACTATTTCTCTTTTTAGTGTATGTCCTATTTACTAGCTATCGCTTTTGCTTTGCATCTTTCCTCTAGATTTCACGGTGTTCCTATTTTTCTTATGATTGTTGTGGCGATACTAATATTTACTAATATTGTCTCCCTTTACTTTGCATCTTTCTTCTGGATTTCATGGTGTTTCTATTTATCCTATGAGTGTTGTTGTGATACTAATATTGTCTCCCTTTTTGTCCTTTTGTCTTTATGTTTTTTGAGCCGAGGGTCTTTCGGAAACAACCTCTCTACTTCTTCGGGGTAGAGGTAAGGTTTGCGTATACACTACCCTCCCAATACCTCATTAATGGAATTTTACTGGGTTGTTGTTGTTGTTGTTGTTGTTGTTAAGAGGAACACACATATCACGAGCACAAAATGGAAAAGCATAATTTGCTTTTTGACCTTTCGAGTGGAAATTGTCGAGTTCCTTTCATATATATTAGTCTTAACCTTTTCCCGATCTGTATTAATGGACCAAAGTAGCTATGCATTTTGTCTCAGTATTTATGTCTTCGGGTGAATGCAGATATTATGGATCGGCCCACAGACAGCCCTATCCGCCTATAATAGGTAAATTCCGATTAGCCTAGAAAACTAGAAAATGAAACATGGCACTTCACGGAATCATAGGTAAAGTATGTAAGTAATGTGTAAGACGCCTATTAAAATGATTTTTTTTAACTCAAGTCCTCAAAGATACCGAAGGCAACTCCCGGTATCCTTTATACCCAACATAACACCGTGAGCATCTAATTTTTGATTATATTTAAATTTTTATTACATTTTACTATGTAAATATTTTCAGAAATTTAATATATATTGTTTAGCTTTGTTACACTTATATATGTATATATATACATAGAAAAATTATTAATAATGTAAAAGGTCAATTATTACTATTAGTATTATTTTTATCTTTATTTTTAAATAAAATAAATTAAAAACCGAAAATAAATAAAAATTAATTATTAATTTTTTTTTTTAAAAAAAACAAATTTCGGATGGGAATTAAAAAATAGAAAAAGTAGAAATATAAAATTAAAAAGTAAAAGTAAGTGGGAAATAAAAAAAGAAAAGTAAAAAAGTGAGATTTTAAATATATTAAAAGTAAAAAAAAGTGAGAAATTAAAACATAAAAGTAAAAGAATGTGGAAATTTAAAAAATAAAAAGTAAAATAAAGATGGAATTAAAAAATAAAAGTAAGGGTATCTGAATTTGTTTTTTTAAAAAAAGTAAAAGTAAGTGGGAAATAAAAAAAGAAAAGTAAAAAAGTGAGATTTTAAATATATTAAAAGTAAAAAAAAGTGAGAAATTAAAACATAAAAGTAAAGGAAAGCGGAGAATTATTTTTTTAAAAAATTAAAAAAATAGGAAGTGGAATCTTTTTAATTAAAAATTAAATAAAAAATAAAACATAAAAATCTGAAAATTTCAAAATTTTATTTTCTATAAATAGAAGAGAAATGTGATGAAAAAAAGGGAGAGAGAAAAAGGAAAACATAGGGAGGAAGGAATTGAGAAAAAAATATTTTCTTCTTCTAGGATAAGGAAATTTCTACCCGTATCATTCTTTCTTCGGCTTTCTTTCAAAAAATCCAGCAATTCATCACCTAAACTCCAGCCCCGAACCAACTGGAAACCAAGCTAAAAAGCACCACAAAAACGAGCCGAAAACCCAGTGAAACAATCCCCTTTTTTTATAGAAAACAACAGCTCCAAAGTTGAGTCGTCGAATTCGAGCTCCATTTGTCGATTTTGGTCGAGGCTCCATTTACATCCTTGTCCATTGTCCGAGCTTCAAAACAGTCTTGTAAAGGTCCATTTATCTCATCATTATTTTATTAAGATATTATACTTGAATATATAATTTGATCTTATTTAGATTCATGAAGATTGAAATATTAGTTTTTTTTTGTATTAATTGTTAGGCCTCATTAGCTTTGTTAAATTTTTCTACTTTCTTGATGTTTAACATGAAGATTTATAAAAAATAATTTTTAGGCACGTAGTGAATATTTGAACTTTGGGGATAAAATCTATGTGTGCTAGTTGAAATTGAAAAATGAGGTTTGGACTTTAAAAAAAGAATAATTGGGCCCGGTGGTTGGGTTGTGCTTAATGAAACATGTACTACTGCAATTGACTAATTGATAAGGGAGTAGCTTGATGAACTAGTATCTGGGCATACTCATTAATTGGCTTTAAAGGGAAAATTATACAACGATCCAATTTAATTTATCCGGTCCAAAATAGTTTCTGTCATGCCCAATTTAGTAAGAGCAAAAGCTGACCCATTTTTCACAATTGATTTTCATAGCTCTTGACCTTACACAGATCTCAAACCCGTAAGGAAAAATAAATCATGAACACGTGCTAGTTGCTTTAGGCGCGATTAATAAATCATCGTGACTATGGGTATGATTCCTGTGGCATGGTCACGATACGTAAACCCCAACTCAAGTGCGCGTTTCACGCGACTTGACTTCAACTTCGAATAATAATAAAAATAAACATGTTGTAAATCGGGGGTGCGTTTCTCGTGACGCGATTCACAATATGTACAAAAACAAATGAGTCTGCGACATCGCGACTTGTTCAAATAAGTTTCATAAATATTAAAAAGCGGTAAAAGACAAAAATGCACAATAGGTTTAAAACATATAATAAATCAGATAATTACACCAAGTATTAATTGTTAAGCGCCCGTGCTAAAACCACGGAACTTGGGAGTGCCTCACATCTTCTCCGAGGTTAACAGAATTTCTTACTCGGTCTTCTGTGTTTGACCAAAAATAAGAGTCAAATTTCCTCGATTTGAGATTCTAAAATAAACCGGTGACTTGGGACACCATAAATTATTCCAAGTGGCGACTCTGAATAAATAAATAATCTCATTTCGAATAATGTCACTTAAATTGGAAAAACTCCCATATCCCTTATCCCCTCGAGAAAAAGGAGGTGTGACAGACACATATACAAGTTAAAGATGGATATATAAGAGTTTGTCAAACTGTCATTCTCATTATAATCGGTGTGCATTAAGCGCTCATTCACCTATATTGACTTGCTTTTTAAAAACAAACCATATTTAACAGTGGAGGCAATGGTATTTACTGATTGTGTGTATCTTAGGCTGTACATTTATTATGTGAATACAAATTAAGCTTATCTATTTCATCAATCGTTAAATTTTTATGCTTTTGAGCTGCTAAACGGAAGGAAAATGGAGTGACCTTGAAATTTGGATTCATTGCCGTTAGCTTACGCAACAGTTTGGTTACATTTTGGAAAGTTAACGATGCGAATGAGGAAATAACATCACTACTAGAAATCTGTCAAATAAACGTTCAAAACAATCGATCGAAATCGGTTGGAATCCAATAAAAACCAATCGATTTTCGATCGACTTTATTTCGTCGAAAAAATAATGATCGCTAACGTTTGACGACTGCAGACGGTCGATATTTCCGACCGAAATCGATCGATAAATCAATGCACCTTTGACCAAATAATCTGGCACAAATTAAATATACCAACTGAATTCAGTCGGTATTCTATAAAATAATTTTTAATTATTTTTTAAATTAGTGACCGATATCGGTTGGAATTTTATTTATTTATTTTTTTAAAATTGTACATTTCTCACAGAAATTAGTCGGTATTATTAAAATATTTTAAATTTAAAATCAAAAATTCCGACCGATTAGGTCGGTAATTTCAAAACCTGCAAAAATATTATTGCTGATACCGACCGAAGTCGGTCGGTAATTTTAAATATCTAAAAATTTTATTTTAATATTTTCGACCGACTTCGGTCGGTATGCGGTCGGTTTTTTAGGTAAAGTTTTAGCAGAATACAACTGTTTTACAACTGCACCACCTATCAACAGCTAATAACCTATAATGACAGCATTACATTGCTGTCATTCAACCAATAACAACAACAATAATAACTATCAAAATTATATTAACAATATTTATAGATTTTCAAAAAACCCAACAACAAAACGTTTCACAAGTTAAAACTTCAAACATCATTCAATGAGTATTTTGTACTACATTATCTCTATCTCCACTACTAGAAGCTTTATCGTCGGCATGATTTGAAGGATAACGACGAGAAGGATTAGCATATGGGAAAAACTCACGAGACCAGAAATCGAAAAAACACCACTAGCAAGAAGATTGGCCAGCTGACCTTGAAGGGCATTAAATTGTTCGTCCTTCTTTAATCGAATATAATTGAATTTTTAATTGATCCTCTGTTGAAGTATTCGGGCAAAGTACTAATAAGGTGATCGAGAATAAAATATTCTAAGGCTGTGTCGATTGTACACATCTTGGAGCATCTAGTCACTCATTATACCAGACCATCTAGTCACTTAAACTCCAAGATTTGTTTTCTTATTTAGTCATCAATCAAGCATTCGAGTATGAACAGTTGAGAATAAATCATCAAAGTTAGTCATATGTGTGTAAGTATAAATTATCATAAATAAAATAAAATCATACACTCTATTAAAATCTATTACACGTATACATATATGTATGTGTGTATACAATTTATGTTGGTATATATATATATAGATTGTAAATAACAATAATTTATAAGTGATTGACCATTTTTAACCACTAATATGACCGAAATCGGCCGGTATATTCATAATAATTTAATTTTTTTTGTTATGAATTTCTTTTTTGAGCCTGGGTGAAAAAAAATAAATCAAAGTTTCCGACCGAATTCGGTGGGTATACTTGAATGTTTTTAATTAAATATTGTTTGATAGATAATATGCAAGTCTGACCAGGTCTTGGTCAAAGATTGACCAATTTCCGACCGATATCGGTCGAATCTTTTATGTGTATGAGACATAGCAATGTTTCTTTATGGTGGGACACTTTTTCCGACAGAAAGTGGTCGGTATCTTTTTGTAAAAAAATTTATTTGACTTTTGTGACCAATTTATATATTTTTTGATCGATTTCGGTCGATTTCTTCTTGCGATCGATTTCGATCGATATAGTGTGGATGAATTTTGGCAGATTTCTAGTAGTGCATGAATTCATTTCGGTGGATATACTTAATTAACAACAATTGAGGGTAATAAAATATTAGCTTCTTCCCATGATCAAGGCGTCAAATGATAGCCAGAAGAACTTTGGGCTTTAGTAGGTTCTGTACCCGGGTAAAAAGGGCTTCACTTCTAACTGATCTTCAAGTTGGTTTCAGAACTGGGCCTGAAGTGGCTAACCGACACACAAGTGGGACTTTTTCGTATATATATATATATATATATATATACACGAAGTTTTAAACTCATTTACACGATTTATCTAGTTTGTTTTTGTTATTTACAGAAAGTAACTACATTTTTTTGACAAAATATATACAAATCTTGTAAAAATCTACAATTTATTTATAACTTGAATATAATTTTTTGTACAACGTCCTGTCAAAAACTATAATTTACATAATTTATATACAACTTGAATACAAATATGTTAGTTGCATATATTTTGAATGTCGTTTGTACACTCAGATCTTCACCAAATTCTCTTAAAATTGAGGTATAAACTCTAAAGAATATTTTTAATCATTTGTGACAACACCCAATCCAAATACATAACAAATCTGCAAAATTAAATTTTTGAATCAAAGCTTCAAAGTCTTTTAATGATTGTCAATAAAGCTTTTAAACCAGTTGAAATTGTTATAGACGTGACTCGGTCTGTGATGGAATTGTGAATAATTATGCAAATGAAATGAGGCAGTAGCCGACTCTGCTCGAGCCTCCATGTAAATATTCTCTCGTCATTCAATTGATATGTGTTTCATAGTTTTGGATATCTGAACTATATAGTAAATTGCATATTGGATTTGTCATTAATGTAATTATGAAGGGTTGTCCTACTTTGTGGGGAAAATATTGATAAAATATTATTTTATACTTGTAATGAAATTAAAAATTAAATATTGAGAATATATAAATTTAAAAAGTAGTATATATATGTAAAAATCTCTTCTAATATACTCCATCCGTTCCAATTTATGTGAACCTGTTTGTCTGGGCACGAAGTTTAAGAAAAAATGAAAACTTTTGGAATTTGTGGTCCTAAATAAGTCAAAAATGGGTCCAGGGTATTTGTGTGGTTATAAATTCTTCTCATTAATGTAGAATTGGAAGTTTAAGTTAAATTGCTTCCAAATTTAGAAAGGGGTCATTCTTTTTGGAACGGACCAAAAAGGAAATATGTTCACATAAACTGAAACGGAGGGAGTAAATGTTTGGACATAGCTTACTTTCGGGAGAGATTAGTTTGTGGTCTATTATAAATGTTCTTTTAGTTATATATGAATTTTTTTAATTGAAAATCAATAAATAAAAAATATGAAATCCTTGTAAGATCCATTTTTTTTGTTCCTATTATAATGGCAAAATACATAAGTAGCCACTTGAACTATACACCAAATCCCTGTTACACACTTTCTGAGGACCAATATCAATTTACACACGCAATATTTCAAAACTATATCTAGTACACATCAATTTTGCTACGTGGCACGCACATACTTAACAAAATGACCGAGGGCGTAAAACTTGAAAAATATTTTATCTAAATCTGAATTTAGTGCTACATGTCAAAGTAATAATATTTTCCTTAGTTTTCCTTTTTTATCAAATGAAAATACCTTCCGCCTTCCCAAAACTACCAGTCCCACCACCCCAACCCACCCTTTCCTCACTTGTCTTCCCTAAATTCCCCTTTGTTTCATCTCTTCCCCCAAATTTCACCAAAACATCCAATCATTACATAATTAAGAAATATAATTGGTCATGAAAATCATGATATAGAAAAAATATTTTCTTTCATTTTAACAAAATGAGTATTTTCTTTTCATGACGTAGAAAAAATATTTCTTTCATTTTAACAAAATGAGTATTTTCTTTTCATGATGTAGAAAAAATATTTTCTTTCATTTCAACAAAATGAGTATTTTCTTTTATGACGTCGAAGGATTTACTTAACTAACTATTGTTGACAAAACTAATCATCAAACATGAGAAAACAAAACTAAAAATAAAGAAGAAATACATTATCACAACAGAAAAAATAATAAATAAAATTTATATCAATACAATAAAGGACAGATACTGAGCTATTTTTAGGTATCACAATAAAATAAACGAAAGTATTCATTTTATTGAAATGAAAGAAAATATTCTTTCTACAACATGAAAAGGAAATATTTTTTTTGTTGAAATAAAAAAAATACTTTTTCTAGAACAGAAAAAGAAATTACTCATTATGTGAAAAAGAAAATACTTTTTCTATATCATGAAAAGAAAGTACTCTTTTTGTTGAAACAAAAGAAAGTACTCTTTTTGTTGAAGCAAAAGAAAATATCTTTTCTACAATATGAAAATAAAATACTTATTTTGTGAACAAGAAAATATTTTTTCTATATCATGAAAAGAAAGTACTTTTTTTAAAAGTAATTTCGTCGTCGGGTGGCGAGACCCTTTCTTATATCATTCAAATCAACCTTCAAAGTATTGTTATAGAGACTAGACTGAGGTGTATTAGTAACTAGTTGAGGGACTAAAGTGTAAATAAGAATGGTTAGTTAGAGTAGGTCATGTGGTGTATAAAGGGGACCACACTCACGTGTACTAGACATATGAAATAACACTTTCAGTTCTTTTTTTCCATCTCACTTTCTGCATCTCCCATTTCTTTTGCTCTTCTTCTTCAACATTGTTAGCTCGCATGTGTGTTGTTTTTGATGAATTGTGTAGAATTTATCATGGTATCAGAGCGGCGATCATAGATTCATCAGAATTAGGAAGAAATTTATAGAATCGAAACTCGACGGAACTCCGATCTGATCAACGATGGCAGGAAATGAGGCCGCCTCACTAGATCACAATCATCCGCTATTTTTGCAACCCTCAGATGCTCCTGGACTTGTTCTAATACCGCTTAAGCTTACAGGGCCCGAAAATTACGCGTTGTGGAGTAGGGCGATGAAATTGGCATTCCGGGGAAAGAGTAAACTGGGGTTTCTGGACGAAACTTGTGTGAAGAGCATGTATAGAGGCGAATTGGCAGAGCAGTGGAAAAAATGCAATGCAATTATTTTGTCATGGATTGGAAGCACTGTATCGAGTGAGTTGATGCCAAGCATTGTCTTTGCTTCAAATGCAAGAAAAGTATGGATTATTTCCAGGAGAGGTTTGATACATCAGATCTGACTAGAATCTATCACCTTTGGATAGCCATAGTAACATTAAGAAAAGGTACTAACTCTGTAACTACCTATTTCTCTAAAATGAAGGATTTGTGGGATGAACTTGATGTATTAGTGCCTCTGTCCTCATGTGATTGTGAGGAGGCTAGACCTTCAGTTGAACATTTAAGGTCACAACGTTTGCTGTAGTTTCTTATGGGCTTAAATGAAAGATATAGTAACATAAGGAGTAATGTACTAGCAAAAAGATCTGTAGTGACTATTAATGAAGCGTATGCAATAATTACTCGGGAAGAGAGTCAAAGGTCCTTAGGTGTGGTTGATACACATAGGGAACCACTCACCATGCTAGAGGAACGGAGTCAAGACTTTAAAGGTAAAAGGCCAGGGATCATTTTTGAGCATTGTGGATACAAAGGTCACCTTAAGAAAACCTGGTTTAAGATAATTGGCTATCCAGCTGATTTTAAAAGTAAGAGAAAAAATCAGACTGGAGGAGGAAAGGTTTATACCAACAGTGTGAATGTAAACATTAAGGAAGGCAGGGCAGAAGTTGTGCAAGTGCAGGGGAGTGAACAATTCTTCACAGAAGAACAATATAAATAGCTTGTCAAGCTTTTGTCAAAACCAGTAACACCAGAGTGTTCCACAAACATGACATGTATAATTTTCTTGCTAGAAAATGCAGGTATGTGTGATTTGGTGATAGACACATGAGCAACTCGTCATGTCACATATTGTAAAGATATTCTAAGTAGTATGAGAAGAACTAATGATCAAGGAAGGAATGAAGTGCAATTACCCATCGGAAATAAGGCACAAATAACACACAATGGAGAAGCATCTATACTAGGGAATAAGACAGTTAAAAATATCTTATATGTACCAGATTGTAAATTCAATTTGTTGTCAGTATCAAAACTCACCAATGATCTCAGTTGCTCAACCACATTCTTTTCTGATTTCTGTATGTTTCAGGATCTTTACAGTGGCAGAGCACAATGGATTATATCTACTAAAGGAGAACATAACAATAGCTGCATCAGGTTTCTTTATGAAAAAAGGAGCAGAAAGTAAAATCTGGCACCTGAGGTTAGGACATACATAATTGAAGTCAATGCAACATATTCCAGAGTTAAAGAATAAGGTGGATATGCAGGTGTAAGAGAATTGTCATGTTTGTCCATTAGCTAGACAGTGTAGGTTAAAGTTTTCTTCAAGTAATGCAAGCTCTAATAGTTCTTTTCAGCTTGTTCGCCTAGATGTTTGGCCCCCCCATAGAATGTCCACATATGATAGAAAACATTACTTTATTACCAATTATGGATGACTACAGTAGATATACCTGGGTATGTTTGATTCAATCAAAGTGTGAAGTGTTAGTTGTAATAAAAAATCTTTCTTGCTATGATAAAAAATCAGTTTGGTATAACTGTGAAAGTGTTGAGGTCAGATAATGGTAGTGAATTATTTAATCCTCAGTGCAATGATTTATTGACATCTCTAGAAATTATACATCAGAGTAGCTGTCCATATTCACATCAACAAAATGGCACAGTGGAAAGAAAACATAGACATATCCTAGAAGTTGCAAGGGCACTGATGTTCCAAAGTTCAGTGCCAATGAGATTTTGGGGTGATTATATAAGAACAACATCATATTTGATTAATATGCTGTCCACAAAAGTGCTGTAAGGGAAGTGTCCATATGAAGTGTTGCATAACAAACCAGTAAAGATAGAGCACTTAAGGGTGTTTGGTTGTTTGTGTTTTGCAAGTAACTTGCCTGGTGGTGACAAGTTTGCACCAAGAGCAAGAAAGTGAGTCCTTATAGGATACCCAGAAACACAAAAAAGAGTACAGATTGTATGATTTAGATAGTAGAGGAGCGTTCATTAGTAGAGATGTCTCATTCATAGAACAAGTGTTTCCCTTCATGGAAAGAACTCAGATCACCGAAGACATATTTTCATGTGCTGAACATCCTGTGACAAATGACCTTCTGCCTGAACAATTATGCAGGGTTCTTCTAGTGAGGAACAAGCAACCAATGAAGACTCAAACTTCTCCACAACCCATGATCAAATTGAACCTGCCCATGATCATGTCTCACCTGCACCAGCCATGGAATCAACAGCTGTAGCAGACACTCAAACACTGCAACCCATTGAGAACACAGTGGATTCAGTTGATTCTTCTGCTGTGCACCAGCCTATAGAACAAGTTGGATTGCAACCGGTCACAAATCCAGACACAAGCCAATCACATATGGAGCAAACACTTACTGAGGAAGCTGGTGTCAGGAAATCTAGCAGTATTGCAAGACCTTCCATATAGCTGAAAGACTATGTTACAACCTCAAACACTCAGAATCATCCTTATTATATCTCAAACACTGTGTCCTACTCTCATTTGTCAGCCAATTACAAGGCCTATTTGGGTGTGTTCTATGCAACAGCTGAACCAAAGAACTTCAAAGAAGCTTGCCAGGATAAAAACTGAGTAGAAGCAATGTCACAAGAGATTAAAGCTCTTGAGGACAATGCAACAAGAGCCATAGGATCTAAATGGGTGTTTAAGATAAAGTATAAGGCAAATGGGGAAGTAGAAAGATACAAGGCTTGGTTAGTGGCAAAAGGTTATACACAACAAGAGGATTGGACTATCATGAGACCTTCTCTCCTGTAGCCAAAATGGTTACCGTGAGAATAGTCATTACCATAGCAGCCTGTATATGATGGAATTTGTTTCAAATGGATGTCAATAATGCTTTCTTGCAAGGGAATCTTTATGAAGATGTCTACATGGAACTGGCACAGGGTTTTCAGAGATAAGGGGAGTATAAGGTCTGCAAACTACTTAAATCACTATATGGTCTTAAGCAGGCTTCAAGACAATGGAACATCAAATTGACTGAGGCTTTAGTGTAAGTAGGATATCATCAAAGTGCTCCTGATCATTCGCTCTTTACTAAGAACACAAAATCTGACATTTTTGTTATCTTAGTGTATGTGGATGTCTTGCTTATCACTGGGAGCAGTGCAGAACTGATGGATGAAGTCAAACAGACACTACACAATTCATTTAAAGTTAAGGATCTAGGGGAGCTAAGATATTTCCTTGGTATTGAGGTTCTACGATCAAGGAAAGGGATCTTGCTCACGCAAAGAAAGTATGCACTTCAGTTGATATCAGAAGTTGGGCTTGCAGGAGCTAAATCAATCTTCACCCCAATAGAGCTTAATAGAAGTTGACCACTGTTGAATATGACAAGCATGTATGGGTAAATAGAGATGAAGAACTTGAGGACATAGGGAGCTATCAGAAACTTATTGGTAAGTTGCTCTACTTGACCATCACCAGGCTAGATCTCAGTTTTGCAGTTCAGGTACTTAGTTAGTTCATGCAACATCCTAAACAATCTCATTGAGATGCAACATTGAGAGTGGTGAGATATGTAAAGGTAGCACCATGCCTTGGTATTTTGCTAGGGACAGGGCCCATAGATACATTGTCTCCTTATTGTGATTCAAACTGGGCCTCATGTCCTAATACCAGGAGATCTATCACATGGTATGTCATCAAACTCGGAGATTCTTTACTTTTATGGAAGTCAAAGAAGCAACAAACTGTCAGTAGAAGCTCAGCCGAAGCAGAGTACAGAAGTTTAGCAGCAGCTGCTACAGAAATCACATGGTTCTTAGGATTGCTTAAGGAACTACAGATTCGGATTCAGCAGCCGGTGTCTTTACACTGTGATAGTAAAGCAGCAATGCAAATAGCTGCTAATCCTATATTCCATGAATGCACTAAGCATATCAAGATCGATTATCATTTTGTTCTAGAGAAGATCAAGAATGGGTAGTTGGCACCACAATACATCTCTACCAGTTTTAAGTTGGCTGATCTCATGAACAAAGACTTGGGTTCATCACATTACCATTTTCTTCTGTCCAAGCTTGGGGTGCTCAATGTGTTTCACCCTACAGCTTGAAGGGGAGTATTGTTATAGAGACTAGACTGAGGTGTACTAAGTAACTAGTTGAGGGACTAAAGTATAAATAAGAATGGTTAGTTAGAGTAGGTCATGTGGTGTATAAAGGGGACCACACTTATACGTACTGGACATATGAAATAACACTTTCAGCTCTTCTTCTCCATCTCACTTTCTGCATCTCCCATTTCTTCTCCTCTTCTTCTTCAATATTGTTAGCTCGCATGTGTGTTGTTTCTGATGAATTGTGTAGAATTTATCACAAAGTACACAAGGACTGGATTAAACTAATTCCGAAATATCTATCTTCTACCACTATGTAAGATTGCATCAGTCAGCAGATATCTACGAAAAAGGCTATGTGCAAAACTTATATAGCCTTTACAATTCAAATAGATCACGAAAACGCAAACCTCTTGTGCTTGTGTCTGAATGAAACCATTTCAAAGGAGTCCATTCCATATGGACCTTTAGCGTAGTGAAGTAGATCATCATCATCAGAAGAAGAAATTAGTAGATCATTATTTCGGAGACTCCATTTGGCCAAGGCATCCGCAACCTGATTAGCCTCTCCGTAGTAACAGTGTTGGACTGAACAAGTGAGTTGTCTTCTAATGCCTTGAATTTGGTTAATAGTGTCCAACATATGCCAAGGTGGTTTGCTCCTTCCTCTGACCATATCAACAACCAGCATAGAATCACACTCTAGGATCATGAAAAAAAAGTACTTATTTTATTGAAATGAAAGAAAATACTTTTTCTACGTCATAAAAAGAAAATATTCATTTTGTTGAAATGAAAAAGAAAATACTCTATATATAACATTAAAAGAAAGTACTTTAAATAATATTTCTATTTAAGGTGGAGAAGAGGTTTGGGTTTGGGGCAAGTGAAAAGTTCTAATTTTACTACTTCTTTATTATTATTATGATCTTTGTTAGTATTATAAGATAAGAACTATGAATTAAAGTTCTGAATCTAAATTGAGGAAATAATTCATTAAGCGTGAATTGACATTTATTCCAAAACATAATATAATTTATATATATGATTGTTTAAAAGTTGAGAATATTGCAAAGATTTGAGTTCATTTGGGCGGGTTGGGTTACAACCCATTATTTTAGCGAGGAAAAAACATAATTGTGCAATATTTTTAAAACTTTTACAAAGTCATAGCAGTATCACTTAATTAAAATTTCTAGCAGTTACATATTTACATTCATAATAAAATTTTGTAACAGCTCCTACCCATGTTACTAGATTTTAGGAAATTGCTATATATTTATAATGCTCAATTTATTTCATGCTCTACTCATAAATGACTTTTCCGTATCTTTTATCTCTATTCAAGAATGATTATGAATGCGCTTTTAGTTTTTCTCTCTCTTCCAACTATGCTTGGATAAAGATGTATACTTGGATAAATAGTTGGAATATTGACATTATAGCTATCACATGCCGTATGTGTAAGTGGTATATGCATATTAAATAATTATTTTATTAAATATATATTAAAATATTATTGGTATAAATAATATTATTTGAATATTTTATACTAAAAATATATATGGTATATAAAGTTACATTGTTAGTTTTGCTTTGTGTCTTTCATATTCAAAACTCTTTGAGGTGCTAATTATATCCTGTGTATACATCACATATGTTTGAATTGAAATAAATATATATAGATCTAAATCACATGTTATATAAATCTTAAATACTGAATCCTGCAATGTAAAAAATACACTATATGGATCTAGGGTACAATCACTTTATAACCCGTATAAAACATGTATAAATGTAAGAAACTTACACCGATAAAACCTTCTAATTTTGAAAAATACACACAAATATTCCAATAATATATTTTGAATATAGCATGTACGGTAAAAGAAGTTACCACCAAATGGTACACATAAATATATATACCAATAATATATTGTATATATAACATATATGGTATAATTCATAATTTATATAAGTGCCTTATTTTCTCGCCAAAAGTTTTGCGAGAAAGCTTGTGCCATTTCTCACTTATAATTTGATTTTGGTGAACCTAATTACCGTCATGGAAAAAGGATGGTGGTGCCTAGAAGGAGTGAGGAGTGACCCAGAGAGAATTTGATAGAATATTAAAAGTAAGAGATATGGATGAATAATAAAGAGAAAACATAAATTATTAGTGGTGATGAGAGAGAAAGTATACATTGATCCCTTAACTTGTGGATGAGTGAATTTTAAATTTTTGTAGTCATTTAATGTCTAAATCTTTAATGTGCTAGACTTGTAAATGAATTTGCTATTTTTATAATAAATCAAAAGTGATGTTATTTAAACAAATAATTTTAAATAAGTGACTTAGTATGTAAAAATCTCTTATAACCATCTTGACCTAAGTGAACTTTGGACAGGGTTGGACAATGACACATTTGTTATATCTCTGTATTCGAAAATATATTCAAAAGCAGTAGCAATGAAAAAATCAGAAATGTAGAAGAACAGAAAATGAATCCGAGCCCACTGAATTCACAGTGTTTCCTTAAGAAACTTAATCCCCTCCTAGTACCCGAGGTTTAGGATTATTTTCTCCCAAGATAGAACGGATAACCTCACCGGTGTAGAGGTACTTCAAACCCCAGTGATCAACGAACTCAAAGAGCAGTAGTAAATCACACTTACTGTTTTCTTTTCTGTTAAAATAATGCAGAAAGAATAAGGAGACCTCAGAATTTTTCACAAGAAAAATCTAAGGGAGAGTTCATGTATTTATAGCCAAAAAACGTTGGATTATACTGAAGAGTTACAACTCTTCAGGTAAAGCTGCAACTTAAAATGGTTATTTTATAAAAATATCCATTTATGCAAACCGCCAAATTCAAATTATAACGGAAAAATTAAAACGGAGGAAGCCGAAGCCGAGCGAGCGACGACGATGGCGCGGGGCTTGCCATCAACTCTTTAAGAGTTAGAAGAAGAGCAATTATATATATACCCATCAAAAGTCTTTTCCTCATCCAATATGAGACAATGTCCCTTTGTCAAGGAGGGAAAATCAATTTTTCATTTTCCCTTCCATTTCCCATTCACCCTCTTTTAAGCTCTAAGAGGCTTAAACCCAACAACATTTAATGAGTCAACCCCATCTTTGAGCAGCCCAAATACAACTCAAAACAGTCCATTTGCGACCTCTAGTTTACATGTTTCTTTAGGGAAGTGATAATGTTCTTTATTTTTCTATAAAATGTCTTTAATCAAGTTATACTATTAGTTTGTACCAAAGACAAAAAAAATAAAAAAGATTGCCATATAGCGAGTTAAAGCGATGGAAATTTCCCCATACATTTACGCAAAATCGAGACACTTTCTGCGTTCATGACCCAAATATTTTTTAACTAATTGGCCATTCCATGCAACATTCCTGTATCATTTATATATGCTATTAAGCTGTCGTTACTATATGCATTATTTACGCTATCAAATTAAAGAAGAAAAGCATACTCCTATGATTACAGAAAATTATTTATCAAGTAAGAATATTATGAAGTTGTTAAATAAAAAATTACGATGTTTATTAATTCTTCCCTGCTCCCTACTGTAGCTTTCGATATCCATTAAATTTGGTATGTGGATTTAGATGTAAATCGCTAAGTGTATATATATTACGTGCACAAGATCACCTTTTGACACGGACTCAAGCATCTCACATTCTTGAAAACATCGTAATGATTATCTTGTAATTTCAATTGAATTTGACTTTTAATACAATTTTATCAATGTCTAGAATATGAGTTACATTAACGGAGGCGGATCCAAGAATTTAACTTTATGGGTTCAAGATTTAGACTCTAGGATATACCTCAAGGTACTATACAATAATAACCGAACGGAATACGAAGAATGATATTTAAATATATATGTATCAAGTACCGAACCATCTAACATAATATATGTGATATTTTCAATANAGAGGCGGATCCAAGAATTTAACTTTATGAGTTCAAGATTTAGACTCTAGAATATACCTTAAGGTACTATACAATAATAACCGAACGGAATACGAAGAATGATATTTAAATATATATGTAATAAGTACCGAACTATCTAACATAATATATGTGATATTTTCAATAAATATCACCATTACAATTGTACCAGACGGATTGTCATGTTTTGAAAACGATCAATAATCGCATCATTAGGTACACTTTCAAATACTTCATCTTCNGGAGGCGGATCCAAGAATTTAACTTTATGGGTTCAAGATTTAGACTCTAGGATATACCTCAAGGTACTATACAATAATAACCGAACGGAATACGAAGAATGATATTTAAATATATATGTATCAAGTACCGAACCATCTAACATAATATATGTGATATTTTCAATAAATATCACCATTACAATTGTACCAGACGGATTGTCATGTTTTGAAAACGATCAATAATCGCATCATTAGGTACACTTTCAAATGCTTCATCTTCTATATAACAAACTAAACAGTCATTCAAAAATTCATCACCAATTCTGCTACGCAAGTCATTTTTGATGTACTTCATTGAAGAAAAAGCTCTTTCTACTGTTGCAGTAGCGACAGAAAATATCAGACTTAACTTCACAAGCAAAAATACAAGTCTCCAAGTTGAAACAGAGTACAAATATGTTTCAACTAGGGTTTCTGAAAGATCTTCAAGTCCTTTCAAGTTAGAGAAATCATTGTCTACTTTCACAAAGAGAATATAGTTGTCAAGCTCATAACTGAGATCTTCAAGTTTTGAACCACTAAACTCATGAGGATAAAGTGTAGCAAGTTTCATAATTCTGTCTTTATCATAATTTGCAAAAGAATTATCCGGACTCAAACTAGCCATACTAAGAAGTAGATTACTATTCACCGCATCAAAACAATTGTTAAGCTCCGAAAGTTATAAATCAATAACAGTATTAAAAACTTTGACACACAAATGTTGATAATATGTAACGTTTGAACTCCTACGCTTTGACTTTTCAAGATGATAATTCTTATCCACTTCAAGGATCACAATATCATTCTTGGTACAAAATGTAGAGGCATCATCTATCAAAGATTCTCATTTAGATTCTCTCATCACTTGCAATTGCCTCTTGGCGAAACCAACAAGCTTCATAGCATTTACAATATCATGATCCTTTCTTTGCAAAGCTATATTCAAATCATTTGTGATTGCTAATAATTTTAACATCAAATGTATCATATGCACAAACTCAAAAGATCTTATGTCATTCACTAGACTTTTTACCACTGATCTCTCAAGATAATTTGCACTCTCACTTGCAAGAAACTCAAGTACATTAATGATTGACGAGAATAATGCAATAAAGTTACGCACTATCTTAAAACGAGAACCTCATCGGGTATCACCTAGCCTTTGGAATCCAAGTTCTTGATTTAGTCCACTTCCTGTATGAACTTCACCAAGCACTTGTAGCTCCTCTAGTTTTTTTGCCTGATCCTCTCGTAGCATATCCCTACGCTTAAAAGAACTTCCAACAATATTCATGTCACGACCCGGAATTCTCACCATCGGGACCGTGATGGCGCCTAATATTTTACTTGCTAGGTAAGCCAACGTTAGAGAATTCATCAAGCCAATTCTTGTATATTTCAGTAACTAACAGCAACTAAGCTATAACGAGTTAAAATAAGTGTGGAAATTTATAACAACCTCAATATATATACTACTACCCGGATCTGGAGTCACAACTCACGAGCTCCTATGATTTACTATAAATATAGTCTGAAAAGGAAAAATACACTATTTTGAAGTAAGAAAACAATAAATGATAAGACTAGGAAGAGACTCCAGAGTCTGCGGACGCCTGCAAATCTACCTTGGGTCTCCTGACAGCAAATCCAAGCCGCTAAGCCTCACGATCAGCTAGGGACCGGTACCAAAATCTGCACAAGAAGTACAGAGTGCAGTATCAGTATAACCGATCCCATGTACCCGTAAGTATCGAGCCTAACCTCGACGAAGTAGTAACGAGGTTATGACAAGACACTCACATAATAAACCTGTGCAGATAACAGTATATGTACAAGTAAACAACAATAACAGCTAAACATGTACTATTGGGAGGGGAAACATGCTGAGGGAAATACGAGATAGAGAATTGTAATAGAATGGTAACTTGAACAGTTAATGTACTATGAACCAATAAGAACCACTACACACTGTAAAGGAAAAATGCACGACATCACCCTTCGTGGTTTTACTCTCAACCTACCATAAAATCAATAGAAACGGTACGACATCACCCTTCATGCATTAACTCTCATAACATGGCACGGCATCACCCTTCGTGTATTAACACTCACAATGTGGCAAGACATCACCCTTCGTGCATTAACATTCACAATATGACATGACATCACTCTTCGTGCATTAACACTCACAATATGGCACGATATCACCCTTCGTGCATTAACACTCTCCCTTACCATAATGCAATAAACAAATAACAACAAAGAGATAAAATAACAAGTACAAGCTTTACTTCAACATTTGGTTCCACAATATCAAACTCAACTTCGAAATAAATACCCAATTATCACCGGAAGATCCGTAAATATGACAAGAACGATCAATTTAACAATACTAGTCTAAACATGGATAACATGAACAAAGGAAGCTATAATTGCAAGAAATCAAGCCCCCCGCCCGCATGCTTTAACCCGACTATAACGCATAAGTACTCGTCACCTCACATATATGTTGTTCCCCAACATCTAAACATGTAGCAAATAGACAAAC
>AWOL01S0034876.1:0-12672 GCA_000715115.1 Nicotiana otophora
GGGTCCTACACTAGTTTGCTCACGACGCAGTTTTACGTACAAAAAAAATATAGGGTGTAACACCTCGGCATTTCTATAAATACTCTTATGGGATCGGGTCGTTCGCCTCGGCAGAGTTGTGTATAATATTTAGCAAGAAGCCATCATATCCGTGAGTTTTCCTGATTTAAGTTGTGACGATCTATTTGGTGGGGACCATTTGCCATATCCACTCCGATTGAGGAGGTGACCGATAATTGAGGGCTTGCGCTTATTGTTCAGAAGAGGATCGTACCATGTGCTAAAATTTATTTACACTATTTTTACCATGCCTCATACTTGTTTAGTTTCTATTGTAATTGATTTATTGGACCACTAGTAAGTGTCGATGTCGACCCCTCGTCACTACTTCTCCGGGGTTAGGCTAGATATTTACTGAGTACGCGTTGATTTACGTACTTATGCTACACTTGCTGGACCTTTTGTGTAGGTATGTATATATATTTCTGGTAGTCTTTTGGGCGTAGAGGCACGGCTATTGCGGAGACTTTATGGTGATCTGCATTTCATCTTACGATCTGCAACATACAGAGTCTCCATCAGAGTTATTTACATTCTCCTGTCTTACTTGTATTTTAGACAGATATTGTATTTTATTATATTTCTCGGTAGATGCTCATGCACTTGTGACACCAGATTTTGGGGGTTCCTACTTGATGTTCATTATTGTACTTCACGTTATTATTATCATTTTACTTTGTAATTTATACTTTATATGGAAATTTATAAAGAGAATTGACGGGCTCCTACGAGTACCCGATGTTTATTTTATTTATTTAAAGGGATTTATGACTTCAAAATTTTTAAAATGAGTAATTACGTCGATAATTCACCGTTGGCTTGCCTGACAGCGATGTTGGGCGCCATCACGACCTTTAGGGGATTTTGGGTCGCGACAAATATGAACTATGAATAACTGATTGGACAACAAGTGCTCATATTATCACAATTGTGATTAGTTCATGTGTTTTATCTTTAGCTTGGGCGGTGCCTCAACCTGGTTGGATTGTTGGTCCTAGTACTTTGCTATTTTTCTTGGTTGTTACTTATTACACCTCTACTCATCTTGCCGATTGTTACTACATCGACGATCCTATTTCCGGCACAAGGAACTATACCTAAATGGATCCAATCCGAGCCAATCTTGGTGGGCTCCAAGTTAAAAAATTTGGATGGGTTCAATATGTCAATCTTCATGGAGTTACTATTGGATACACCATTGCATATTCAATTAGCATGATTGCACTTAAAAGATCTAATTGCTTCCATCAACATGGTGTTCAAGCTTCTTTCCAAGTTTCTAGCACACCTTACATGATTATTTTTGGAGTAATAGAAATTGTCATCTCGCAAATTCTAAATTTTGATCAGATATGGTGTCTTTCAATTGTGGTTGCTATCACGTCTTCAATTCACTATTGGATTATCAATTACTAAAGAGGAAAAAAAATAGAAAAGATGGAGGAAGAATTAGCATTGAAACAGTAAGTGAAATCGAGCAGATCTGTACTTGTCATCAGAAAAATACGTGCACAAAAACTAGTAACACTCTGTGAAAATCATTATAAATGTTATGCCAAGATAAATGAATTTATAATTATAATTTGATGTACACGGTAGATAAATATGAATTGAAAGAATAAATACTTTATACGTGCAAATCACGTGCACAAGAACTAGTACCATTTCATGTAAATTATACGTGCAAAGCACATGCACAATCTTATTTCTCATTTTTTTCTTCATAAATTACCATGCCCGTGCCGCCAACTATTTTTTCATATGTTGGTGTCGTTCATTTGATGAAGATATGTTGTCGTTTCTCTTGTTATTCTTATTTTCCCCACATGACAACATAGAGGTATACAATAATAAAAGCAACACCTAGTAGCTTGTAACAATAGTTTACTGACATTGGTTGTAATTAATTTTATAAGAGTTTAATTAGGGTTATAAGATTACCTTACTAAGGTCAAACACTCAAAACCTAAACACAATTAGAACACGCGATAGAAACAAGACATACGTTTTCTCTCTGTGCACTCTCTAAACTTCAAAAACGAGCTTCTTCTCTCTGGTGCACTGCGTTTCTCTGCTGACTTTCTTTTCTCCTGCGACTTCTTTATGTCCGGTGAACTCTTTGTTGGGGCTTTCTCTGGATATCAAATTTTGGCTATCAGATAAGTAAGTGTGTTGCTCATCTTTCCCCTTTTTTTCTTGTAATATGTGAAATTTCATCATTGTTGCTTAAGTATATCGATATGCATTGTATTATGAACTTCACTGTTTGTGAAACTTTATTGGTTTTGGCTAAGACCAGTGTGTCATTTCTCTCTTTTTAAAATAGGTTGGGAATGAGGGAGGGCTTATGAATTATCACGTTGATTATATAATATGTACTCTATTTTATTTATTTATTGTCTTTAGCTAATGTTTTATGTATATATAACTGATTACTCCATGTGAATGTGATATCGAATTCTTAACCTTACTCCTCGGGAAGAAAGAATGATTTATTGTAATTTTGCCTTATTGCATAGTTCTTTTTTGTATTTGTAACTGATAGTTGATACGATCAATAAAGTATTGAGCTTTCTTTTTTAATCTACTGTAGGATCTCATTGTGTAAGAAGATGTCGATAGAGCATGATGATGTAGAATCCGATGAAATATGTGTTTTAAGTTCATTAAAACAACGTAAAACTATGTCTATAATGTGGAATTTGTATGAGCAGATGCCATTGGATACGGATCCAGATAATAGACCTAGGTCTAAATGTAAGATATGCGGGATATTATTTTTGGCAAACTCAAGAGCCGGCACTACAAATTTAAAGCGACATCTAGCTAAGCACGAGATCGAAGCACTAAAGCAAGGTATGCCAATTGATCATAAAAAATATCGTAAAGTTGTAGCCAAGGTTATAGCTAAACATAACCTCCCATTTAGTTATGTAAAATATGAAGGGGTTAGAGAAGTGCATGCCTTCTTGAATCCTACGGTTAAAACCATTTCAAGAAATACCGCAAAAGTTGATAAGCTTAAATTATATCATAATAACAAAGAGAAGGTAAAGAATGAGCTTGAAGCTATTCCGAAAAGAATCAGTTTGACATCTGATTTATGGTTGTCACGACCCAAAATCCGACTAGTCGTGATGGCACCTAACCCAACCTGCTAGGTAAACTAATTAACTACTAACCAATTTCAATAACAATTTAATAAAGCAATTAAGTAAAAATATATCTGAATCTAATACATTCCCCAAGAACTGGTAATATAAATGATGACTTCTAAGAATAAAGTTTACAAAGCCGAAATGAAATAAATACATAGTCTGTTTGAAAAGTACATAAACAGAGTTTTATAGATCTAAAGCTACCACGAACAAGAGGCAGCTACAACAGGGACGCAGGTACATTTTCAATCCAGCTCCCATCGAACACAGCAACATCTGCACGCAAGGTACAGAAGTGTAGTATGATTACAACCGACTCCATGTACTCAATAAGTAACATACCTAACCTTATGCTGAAAGTAGTAATGAGCTAACACAAGGTCGGGTAAAATACCAATAATCCACAACAGTTCATAACAGTAAAATACAGGTAATAAGAAATGTATCTCAGAAGTAAAATGCCCAGCTCGTTCAAAGTTCCAGAAAATAATCATGCTTTTCAAATACCTTAGTGAAACCCCAAATCTTTTACCGAAAATGCCAAAAATACGAGTAAGTTTGAAAACTATAATTTTTCCAAATATCCTTTCCACAATAAAAAAATGTTTCATTTTATTTTCATATAGCAAGTGTAAAATACCTCTCTATGCCCACATATCAATGTGTGAAAAAAAAAATATGAATGACATGATACCGTACAGCATAAGAAAAAATACATCTCTATGCTTGTATGTCATGTGTGCATGCCAATGCCATGTATCTCAGAGATGAATCATGTACCTACACTCTCAGAGTACTCAATCTCACTTTCTCGCACTTTCCAATCATCATGCTCAACCACTCGGTACTGTATATGGCCCATACGACCCAGGGAAGATCCATCCCGGAATATATACATCACTCACCATCAGTCACTCAGTACCGAGGAAGGCCAATCCGGCCCCATAGAGAAGATCCATCTCCAGGTATATAAATGCTTCAGACAAGATCCATGTCCAAGGAAGATCTATCCTTCAATATAATCAACCGTACTCACTCGGGTGTGTACAGACTCCGGAGGGGCTCCTACAGCCCAAGCGCTATCATAAGCCAGATCCAAGCATAAATCAATATAGCATGTTGCGGCGTGCAGCCCGATCCCAGAACTGTCACTCATAATCAGGCTCTCGGCCTTACTCAGTCATCAATCTCTCCAGTCTCACTTATGGGATCACAATGTCGTGAAACTAGCCCGATAATAATGATATGATGTATCAATAAATAACAACTGAGACTGAGATATGATATGAATGCATGAATATGACTGAGTACAAAATATTAATGAAATCAGTGAAATGACAGCAAGAAACGACCACTACGGGTCCCAACAATATCGGCATAAAGCCTAAACATGATATCTAGCATGATTGACAGCTCAATTACTTTATCACATGGTGAAACCACGGATATCAACAAAATAGGGCCACTATACAGTGCCATAGAAGCAACATAGTCCCAATTCACATGGTGTACGCCCACACGCCTGTCACCTAGCATATTCGTCACCTCAACACAAATCACATAACAAGTATTTTCGGGGTTTCATACCCTCAGCTCCAAGATTAGAAGAGTTACTTACCTCGAACAAGCTAATACCATTGGCGAGCAAGCCAAGCGATTCTCCAAAGATGCCATCACACGCGTAGCAACCTCCAAACGACTCGAAACTAACCAAAAATAACTTAAATACATAAAACAATGCTAAATGAACCAATCCCGATCGAAAAAGATCAAATCTTGAATCAAAAACCCAAAATCGGCCAAAAGCCCAACTCGGGCCCGCACCTCGAAACTCGACAAAATTTACAAAATTCAACAACCCATTTAATTACGAGTTCAACCATACTAGTTTCACTCAAATCCAACCCCAATTCGATGTTCAAAACTCAAAAATTCATATTATGAAACTTTAGGCCAAAACCCCTCAATTTCCTCTTTAAAATTCATCAACCAAAAGCTAAAATCGAAGAGAGATTCATAGAATAAAACCAAAACCGAGTAGAGAACGCTTACCCCAATTAATATGGTGAAAATTACCTCAAGAATCGCCTTAATCCGAGCTCCATAGCTCCCAAAATGAAGAAAGAACCAAAACCCTCGAACTTATAACATTCTGCCCAGCGATTCCGCATTTGCGGACAATTCCTCGCATCTGCGACCACCGCTTCTGTGGTAAAAACTACGCTTCTGAAACAATAGCCTTGCCCAGCAACCCTTGCACCTGCGGATATCAAATTCCTCTTCTGCAAAGACTCTCACACCTACGCTTCCACTCGACGCACCTGCGCCCTTTTCTCCGCTTCCGCGGGCTTCCTCATCCAGCTCTCATCTCGCATATGTGACGCCTTTGTTGCTTCTGCAACCATCGCACCTGCGCAAAACCAGTCGCAGGTGCGATCACACCAGAACCAGCAGCCTTCAGCAATGCACTATGCAACGAAAGTGATCCGAACCTCGTCCAAAACTCATTCGAGCCACTCGGGACCCCGTCTGAATATANTAGCCTTGCCCAGCAACCCTTGCACCTGCGGATATCAAATTCCTCTTCTGCAAAGACTCTCACACCTACGCTTCCACTCGACGCACCTGCGCCCTTTTCTCCGCTTCCGCGGGCTTCCTCATCCAGCTCTCATCTCGCATATGTGACGCCTTTGTTGCTTCTGCAACCATCGCACCTGCGCAAAACCAGTCGCAGGTGCGATCACACCAGAACCAGCAGCCTTCAGCAATGCACTATGCAACGAAAGTGATCCGAACCTCGTCCAAAACTCATTCGAGCCACTCGGGACTCCGTCTGAATATACCAACAAGTCCAATAACGTAACACGGACCTACTCAAGGCCTCAAATCATGCATAACAACATCAAAACTACAAATCGTACCTCAAATCGAAATTAATGAATTTTGAACTTCAAACTTTCACAACCGATGCTGAAACCAATCAAATCTCGTCCGATTGACTTCACATTTAGCAAACAAGTCACATTTCACATTACAGACCTATTTAAATTTCCAGAATCATATTCCGACCCCGATATCAAAAAGTCAACCCCTTGGTCAAATTTCCCAAAATTTAATTTTTGCCATTTCAAGCCTAATTTCACTACGGACTTTCAAATAATTTTCCGGACACGCTCCTAAGTCCAAAATCACCATACAGGGCTACTGGAATCATCAAAATTCCAATCCGAGGTCAAATGCTAAAAAGTAAAACTTGGTCAACTCTTTCAAATTTAAAGCTCCCTAGTTGAGAATCATTCTTCCAAATCAGTACCGAATAACCTGAAAACCAAATCTGACAATTTACACAAGTCAAATACATCATACGGAGCTACTCACGTCTGCAAACTATCGAGAGAAGTGCAAGAGCTCAAAATGACCAGTCGGATCGTTACATCCTCCCCCACTTAAACATACGTTCATCCTCGAACGTGCCAAGAGTTGTTTCCAAGCCATCGCATCACTATTCCATATTACTACGCGCGTACCCATGGGTGATCCCACGTCACCATATTCCATATAGGCCTCACAACACAATACAACTGAAAATCCTTAATTTAACCTTAGCCCCAAAACCTT
Organism: Nicotiana otophora; assembly: GCA_000715115.1. Classification (NCBI taxonomy): domain Eukaryota; kingdom Viridiplantae; phylum Streptophyta; class Magnoliopsida; order Solanales; family Solanaceae; genus Nicotiana; species Nicotiana otophora. The sequence continues at coordinate 6,837 of AWOL01S0034876.1, forward strand.
GGAATTCAATTCCCAACCTTCAGAAATTTCTTTTCAAGACATGAATCTTACATTTACACACTTTATGAGTCTGAACAAGCTGCATCGAGCTATAACTATAACCACGGATATAATCACCCAGCATAGTACACAACTCGCATGCCCGTAGCACCATTCCTGATCGCAGTAACTACTTCAAACCAACCAAGTACTAGTATTAAACCGCATATCAAGCCAAACCTCATCCCAAAACGTTCGTACACTGTTGATAATAAAAGAAACACACAGAATCTCGTAACCCCTTATCAGATCAACAAGTCATGGAGCTCTTTCGCCCCAACCAGAACCATAATTACTTTCTAAGCCGACTTTCACTATTATATTTTCGAATATACCGACATCAAACTTGATAGTACCCATTCTAGGTCCAATGACCTTATATTATTAAACACAACTATCCCACAGAAATGCCACACAAATATAACTCAGAGCCACAAATTGTACCGTTCGTGCGCCAATACGCAACAATTCAAATGTACTCAGTCATGAAAAATGACTCAAATGAGAGAACTGTCCCGCAAGATTAACAAGTACCGCCACAACAAAATGCTGAAATTCCATCACACGCCGTAAAACCATCACACGATGCTAACACAAAGTTCATACCTTAACATAACTCTGTTGCAACCCGTGACCCCATCCAAATGTTGGTCCATATTATATAACTCGAGCCACCCTGCTCAAAATCAATAACCACATGAAATTCGATATCAAGCACCCAAAGTACATTACCATAACTACGGAGAAGAAAATGACACAATGCCATACAAAACCCGAAAGAATATAACCAATGAATCATAACTCCTCATAGCATAGAAGAGTAACTCACATATTATTTCAGGACACGAATAAGCTCAACATCAACCGAATGGCACATCCCTCAACAGTAGCAGTATGGAGCTAACCAATCCGACTCGTTGTAGAATATACATCCTAATTGGGCTACCAATGGACCTCCAAATCAAATCTAGTCACCCACAAATAGATAAATAACCCTTCAAAAATCCACAACGACTAAGTCATAATACATACTATTATCTGGCTAGCTTCGGCTACGACTTCACAGTCCGCAACCATGAAACAATCTGTTCCTGACAACTCCCAGTCTCCCAATCCCTAGAACACGCGAATCACCATTTCTGATCCAATCTCCACTGCCCAAGTGACTATCACATCCTTCATGCACGATCATCACACTCGAAATATTTTCATAATTCTTCCATGCCACATAGAAGTAATTTGAATATTAGCAGTCTAACAACCAGGACAGTGCCGCAATACTTATGAAATATCCACGATTCAAAACATAGTGCGCCTTCTGAAATGTACACTCTACTCACGCAATACCAAATAGTTAGCATTCATCTAAACATCGAAAAAATCTGTCCATGCCCTCTAAGAATTTATGACCTCCCTTTCAAAACTAAACCGTGACCTTACACACGCAAACCTTAATCCCATACAACACATTGCATCTATCATGCCATCATATGAAAAATACGAGAACCTTATAATCATTCTGGGTCACAAGTAGAATATATATCTGATCATCCAAAAGCCTTCCATTTGATCCCATCCGGTAGAAAATCATAATACTCAACATGTTCCTTAGGCCGGTAGGAAATATCCAACTCAAACCGTAGTAGAAATCCTCGAGAATGCTTTGGAATCCATTTGCATATAATCAAGCCATCAGAACTGAATCTCTCTAACTCGACCAAGCCACGCAGGTCACCAAACCCAAGAGTATTGCCACAAAGCACCTGTAGAAAACCCCCATATCATAAGCACCCAAAGAATCGATCATATCCATTACCATACTAATCAAACCTACCACCAAGATGTCCTATTCCTCCGAGTCCCTTCCGAATTTGTCTTCAAACTGATACTTCTCCTTGCTAAAACACTACGATCTTTAACCACAACTTACCCCACGAACCCTAGCATAGAACCACAACGCCCTAAGGCCTATAAGCCGTTGAATGCCCTATTAAGTACCACAAAAGCACCACAACCGAGGCATCCACTCTGAAAGACCTTATGTAAATTAAAATTGCCCCCATTTTCCTTCTTATACTGAAATGTAGAATCCATAGTCATACAGAATTACCGCAAGTCCTGACACCACATGTAAATAACCGATTCTAGCGATATATGAATCCGAAAAATTTTCAATTGCCACTTATACGTTTTTGAATCCATTAGCACATTCTCGAGAGTCATACACTCTGCTCAAATCTCAATTGAACCACCCCAAACGGGCCAAACAACTGGTGCCCCATTGGCACGACGACACCCAAAGGAGTAACCCCACCTTAACGCGACCAAGCAAATTCCTACTCCATGCACACTTCATCTTTCACGACTGACCACTCAATCATTCCATAATTCTCATATACCCATAGAGTGTAATATAATCCGTATCTATAAATTCCCTTACTCGAGTCATCCTCAATCTCAACCCCTACAGTCATAGCTGATTCGCCAGTATACCTCAAATCGAAACCAATAAAACACATAATCATGCAATCAACTTGTCGATAGCAGACTCCCCCACTTGGCTCAAAGCCATAGATCAAAACATACAACTCACAATGCCCATACTCTATTACTGTCATAATACCGCAGTAAGATTCAACCAAATCCTTCCTAAGCTCCTATAACGCAAACCATCTAATACTTCACATTATCTGCAAATCTCGCATTTACCCTTGTAATAGTCAAGCCAACTCCCACAAGCGATCCAAACTCAAATTGCAACATATATCATTCACCGGTAAAAGAGAACTCTCTACAAAACATCATAAGGACCACACAACCTCAGGACACCTCGCAGGAGATGACCCACCTGCTCTGCCTCAAACTGACATCTCTTTATACCCTTCCACAGTCACAACTACTACGCAATCACTTAATCTTCTTGATTCTGAACTCATCAACAAGACGTGAGAATCTACTTTACTCCACAACTAAACAACATGAGAGATCCCTCAACACACCCATAACTCGAGACCATACGCCAAATCAAAACAGAAATCAAACACCCCATAGTCATTGCTACATCTCAAGTAAACTCTTCTCGTCACATTCAAACAATATGAACACATCTCGCAGTCACAGCATACTCACCACATAGTCATTCTACCGCTCATCAAGCCATAAATTCCACTCATAGGGACACTACTGGACGTATAAGTCCAAAAGCACGTGCTCACACAATCAAAATATTCGTGCTCAAGCTACAGTCAAAACCCGGCCTCACGTCCTCCAGACTGGCCCATCATTAGCACGCCAAAATCACATCTCGCACCTCAACCATGGAATCACAAGCCGTCGGCGCACAGCCGATACCGAGCGATCATGTGCGCATACGAATGCGTGGAAAGAATTCAAAGAGTTACGCTTCAAGATGAATCAATGTCGCACGATAAAGAAAGAAAGATAGGAAGTATGTCCTAAATGTCTTGTAGCATCTCGAAGATAGGTATGGACATCATCATACCGATCCGCAAGACTCTACTAGACACTTGCTCATGACTTGTAGAACCTATGAACCTAGAGCTCTGATACCACCTTGTCACAGCCCAAAATTTGACTAGTCGTGATGGCACCTAACCCAACCCGCTAGGTAAGCCAATTAACCACTAACCAATTCCAATAACAATTTAATAAAGCAATTAAGTAAATAATTATCTGAATCTAATATATTTCCCAAAAACTGGTAGTACAAATCATGAGCTTCTAAGAATAGAGTTTACAAAGCCGAAATGAAATAAATACATAGTCTGTTTGAAAAGTACATAAACAGATTTTTATACATCTTAAGCTACCACGAACAAGAGGCAGCTATAACCGGGACGCAGGTACATCTTCAATCCAGCTCCCATTGAACACAGCAACATCAGCAACCAACATCTGCACGCAAGGTGCAGAAGTATAGTGTGAGTACAACCGACCCCATGTACTCAATAAATAACAAACCTAACCTTAGGCTGAAAGTAGTGACGAGCTAACACAAGGTCGGGTACAACACCAATACTCCACAACAGTTCATAACAGTAAACTACAGGTAATAAGAGATGTATCTCAGAAGTAAAATGCCCAGCTCGTTCACAGTTCTAGAAAATAATCATGCTTTTCAAATACTTTACTGAAAACCCAAATATTTTACCGAAAATGCCAAAAATACGAGTAAGTTTGAAAATTATAATTTTTCCAAATATCTTTTCCAAAATAAATAAAATGTTTCATTTTCTTTTCAAATAGCAAGTGTGAAATACCTCTCTATGCCCACATATCAATGTGTGGAAAAAAATCATGAATGACGTGATATCGTACATCATGAGGAAAAATGCATCTCTATGCTTGTATGTCGTGTATGCATGCCAATGCCATGTATCTCAGAGATGAATCATGTACCCACACTCTCAGAGTACTCAATCTCACTGTCTCACACTTTTCACTCATCATGCTCAACCACTCGGTACTGTATATGGCCCATACGGCCCAGGGAAGATCCATCCCAAAATATATATACATCATTGACCATCAGTCACTCAGTACCAAGGAAGGCCAATCCGGCCCCATACCGAGGGGCTCGTACAGCCTAAGCGCTATCATAAGCCAGATTCAGGCATAAATCAATATAGCATGCTGCGGCGTGCAGCCCGATCCCATAACTGTCACTCATAATCAGGCTCTCGGCCTCACTCAGTCATCAATCTCTCCAGTCTCATTCACGGGCTCACAATATCATGAAACTAACCCAACAACAATGATATGATGTATCAATAAATAACAACTGAGTCTAAGATATGATATGAATGCATGAATATGACTGAGTACGAAATATCAATGAAATCAGTGAAATGACAGCAAGAAACGACCACTACGAGTCCCAATAGTATCGGCATAAAGCCTAAACATGATATCTAGCATGATTGACAGCTCAATTACTTTATCACATGGTGAAAATACGGATATCAACAAAAATAGGGCCACTATACAGTGCCATAGAAGCAACAGAGTCCCAATTCACATGGTGCACACCCATACGCCCGTCACCTAGCATGTGCTCACCTCAACACAAATCACATAACACGTATTTTCGAGGTTTCATACACTCAGCTCCAAGATTAGAAGCGTTACTTACCTCGAACAAGCCAACACCAATGCCGAGCAAGCCAAGCGATGCTCCAAAGATGCCATCACATGCGTAGAGACCTCCGAATAGCTCGAAACTAACCAAAAATAACTCAAATACATCAAGAAATGCTAAAGGAACCAATCCCGATCGAACAAGATCAACTCTTGAATCAAAAGCCCAAAATCGGCCAAAATCCCAACCCGGGCCCGTACCTCGGAACTCGACAAATTTTACAAAATTCAACAACCCATTCAATTACGAGTCCAACCATATTAGTTTCATTCAAATCCGACCCCAATTCGATGTTCAAAACTCAAACATTCATATTATGAAACTTTAGACCAAAACCCCAAAATTTCCTCTTTAAAATTCATCAACCAAAAGCTATAATCGAAGATAGATTCGTGAAATATAACCAAAACCGAGTAGAGAACACTTACCTCAATTCATATGGTGAAAATTGCATCAAGAATCGCCTCAATCCGAGCTCCATAGCTCCCAAAATGAAGAAAGAACCAAAACCCTCGAACTTATAACATTCTGCCCAGCGACTCCGCATTTGCGGACAATTCGTCGCATCTGTAACCACCGCTTCTGTGGTAAAAACTATGCTTCTGCAAAAATAACCTTGCCCGGCAACCCCCCCCCCCC
>AWOL01S0034877.1:755-19305 GCA_000715115.1 Nicotiana otophora
AAATTATAGTAATCAATTTCATAAGAAAATATTATATTTTCAATAAAATCCGAAATTAGTTCAAAATTTGTCCGTGGGGCCCACATCTCGAAATCTAGAGAAACTTATAAAATCCGACAACCCATTCAATTACGAGTCCACCCATACCAATTTTACCAAAATCCGATAACAACTCGACCTCCAAATCTTAAATTTTCGTTTTTGGAAGATTTTGCAAAAATCTTGATTTTTCTTCCATAAATTCACGGATTCATGATGTAAATGAGTATGGAATCATGAAATATAATCAATATAGGATAAGGAACACTTACCCCAATGTTTTTCCGTAAAAATCGCCCAAGAACCGTGCTCCAAAAATCCAAAACGAAATGAATGAAATGACCATTTTTGGTCCTTAAGTTTCTGCCAATCCGTCACTAAAAGTCCATTTCCCGTCACTAAAAGTCCATCAGAAACTGCTCTACCAGCCTTCCTTCAATTGATCATAACTTCATGTACAAATGTCCAAATGATAAATGGTTTAACTTTCTGAAAACTATAATCCCACTACTACAACTTTCATGTTTTGAAAATGTTCTAATTCCTTATGAATTGCGAGATATAAGCTTCCAAAGTCGGCTCCACGCATCAGAAATTTCTGGCGAAATTTCTGGCGAAACTGCTCTACCAGCCTTCATTCAATCCGTCATAACTTTCTGTACAAATGTCCAAATAATGAATGGTTTAACTTTCTGGAAATTATCAAACGACTACAATTTTCATGTTTTGAAATTGTGCTGATTCCTTATGAATTGCGAGATATAAGCTTCCGAAGTTGGCTCCACGCACGAAATTTCTGCAACAGAAATTTCCAGCACTCTTTGTCCGAAATCCATTCCGTTTACCTTCCGAAATCCACCCGAGACCCTTGAGACCTTAACCAATTATTCCAACATATTCTAAAATACTATACGAACTTAGTCGAGGCTTCAAACTACATCAAACAATATCAAAACGATGAATCGCACCTCAAAATCGAAATCAATGAACTTTGAACTTTCAAATTCTATATCTTGTGTCGAAACACATTAAATCAATTCGGAATGACTTCAAATTTTGCACACAAGTCATAAATGACATAACTGAGCTATGAAAAGTTTCAGAATCAGATTTTGACCTCGATATCAAAAAGTCAACCCCCCGGTCAAACTTCTCAAAAATTCAACTTTTGGCATTTCAAGCCTAATTCCACTACGGACTTCTAAATAAAATTCCGATCATGCTCCTAAGTCCAAAATTACCATACGGAGCTGTTGGAATCATCAATATTCTATTCTGGGGTCGTTTGCATATAATTTGACATCCGATCACTATTTGAATTTAAACTTTTAATTTTTTATCAAAATTCCATATCTCGAGCTAGGGACCTCGGAATTTGATTCCGGGCATACGCCTAAGTCCCAAATCACGATACGGACCTACCAAAACTATCAAAACACTGATCCGAGTCTGTTTGCTCAAAATATTGACCAAAGTCAACTCAGTTGAGTTTTAAAGCTCTAATTCACATTTTAATTTATTTTTCACCTGAAAACTTTCCGAAAAATTTTACGGACTGCGCACGCAAGTCGAGAAATAATAAATAGTTCTTTTCGAGATCTTAGAATATAAAATTAATTATTAAATTTAAAGATGACATTTTGGGTCATCACAGAATAATTGCCTATTTAATTAAGATATTCATGCTTAAGTTTATTATTGATTATTTGATCATTATTCATGAAATTATTATTCATTTAATTATTGTTGAATATTTTGGAAGGTGAAGTCGGTATTCTGGTATTGAATTGATTGACAAGTATATATCCCCGCATTGAAATACTCTTCCGAATTTATATTATTATTTTCATGATAAGGAAGAGTGTAAAAGCACGAAGGGTGATGCCGTGTCATTTTTATTATTTATAATATCATTGTCATGGTAAGGAAGAGTGTAAAAGCACGAAAGATATTGCCGTGCCATTTATGAGTGTAAAAGCACGAAGGGTGATGCCATGTCATTTTTAGAGAGTGTAAAAGCACGAAGGGTGATGCCGTGCCAAATGAGAGTAAAAGTACGAAGGGTGGTGACGTGCCATTTTCATATCATCAGTTGCTCATTATATTGTTGAGGAATTATTTGGCTGCTAAGTGATAATTCTCATGCTGAAATTATTATATCAACCCCCCTTTACATTTTTCCTCTCAATTTATAAATTGTTATTTATTGTATTATTGTTGCTTCGTATTTGTTTATACTTGTAAATGTTGTTTATGTACGTGTCTTATCATAACCTCGTCACTACTTCGTCGAGGTTAGGCACGACACTTACGAAGTACATGGGGTCGGTTGTACTCATACTATACTCTGCACTTCTTGTGCAAATTTTGGAGTTGGTCCCAGTAGCGTACCATAGACGTGCTCGGATTCAGCTACTCAGAGGAGACTTGAGGTATAACTGCACAACGTTCGCATTTTTAAAGTCCCCTTCTATCTTATCTCAGCTGTGTATTATCTTTCAATCAGCTTGAATTTTATTTAGACCTTTATTTGTATTATTCTAGTAGCTCGTGCAATTGTGACACCAGATTTGGGGATGTATTTTGATAATTCGGTATTTATGGTCTTCCGCACTTTATTTCAGTAATTGACTTCTATTTAATTAAATTTGCTTAAAAATAGTTAAGATTATTTTAACATTGGCTTGCCTAACAAGTAAAATATTATGTGCCATCACAATCCTGAAGGTGAAAATTTTGGTTCGTGACATATATTAAACTCCATACCATTTGGTGAGATTACCACATATATTTTAAAGGGGGTAAAGGGATAAAATACATCATGTACCTTTTTCTTCTTATCTGTACTAGTCGTTAATACTCTGAAAAAGCTACACAAATCTTTATTTCTTGAAATCTTTCTAGTGATATACCAAACTGTGGCGTGAGAAAACAAATTTTCAGCCTCATCACAGCATTCCAAATTCCAAATGTTCCAAGTAAGGTCCCATGACAATTACTACAGAAATAACCCTCTAAGTGGATGGTATTGAATTTTTGTCTCCATTTGACTAGGCGAAGTGCACAAACAATTATTCTTAGGGATGCTATTTAGGAATTATCCTATATTTATTTTATCCTGAAAATTTATAATCTTAGTTTCAGGACAATTTAGGGTATTTGTGTCCCGAAAAATTGAACCGAAAAATTGAAATTCATGACGCATTTGTTGGTATTCTGTATTCGAAACCAGAAAATGTTAGTTCAACAAACAAAATATAAAATAATTTTCAAGCCCACAAGTTGCTTGTGTGTCCTTAAGGAATTTAATCCACTCATTGTTGCCCAATGTTATGGATTACTTCCTCTCAGAATAGCCAAGTGTTTGAGTTGTTGTGACGAGTGGAGTGATTGTTGCTCTGAAAGGCTATACTTGCTTTTCATTTGTTGTTGCACTTAGTTGCTATTTGTCATTGTTGTGAAATTTTCTGAAAGATTTTTATATTCGGATTACATAAACTTGAATTGTATAAATTGATTTGACTTAAACTGTTGGATTTGAAAGCATGACTATTCTCTGTTGGAATTACTGGAAATGAACTATAATTGTGTAGCTCGTCACTATCTTCAATTCCTTATTTATTATTGTTACTTGCTGAGTTGGTTGTACTCATACTACACCCTGCACTTCGTGTGCAAATTCAGGAGCTTCTGGACATAGCAGGTGTTGATTTTCTCGCACAGTTGATTTGCCGGAGATTCAGAGGTAGCTGCCGTGTTTCGCAGACCATGTCTCTCCTTCCCTATCTCCTTGGTAATACTAGCAATCGAAATTACAGAACTTTAGTGAACTCAACAAACGGAGCAAATCACACTTGACACTTTGTTTATTTGAAAAAACAATGCAACAATATAGAAAAGAGGGGAGACGTTTTTTAGATTTTCCATGTATGAAAAATGAGGCTAAGCCTCTAAATTTATAGACAATGAAAGGGTGAGATAAAGAGGTGCAATTCAAAAGGTGTCTTTTCTATTTCCTATTCACACCCCTTAAAAAATCTAACAGCATTGACTAATTCCTAAATAGCAGCCCTTTAAAGTAGCTACTTGGTGTCATTTCTAGCGCTCGCTCCATGGACATAACTTTAAGTTTAAGAAGTGTTATCCCTTGCTTGTTTCAGGGACAACATTTTTAACTTTTAACCTTGAAATTCTATCCATGTGATAAAAGTGGATCAAAAGTTAAAAGACCACTCCCAAAAAGTGTCATATTTATGCAATTTTTGGATAAAAATTGAGAGCATAATGGGATAATAACGTACATGATGATTTTGCATCACAATGCAATGTATACTCATCTTCTTTAGCAACACAAGAGGAAACCTGCAGGAAATCGTTTAAATTAAAATTATTTATAAATATAAAAATATATTATTATTTTTGGTACACGTTAAATAGAAGTGAAAAGGAAATTAATACCTTCCAAAGACTGTTCCTTCAAATTTTATATTTTCCATTGTAATGTAGACGCCTGATTCGCTGCGCTGAATACCTCAAGAATGTTATTGTCCTTTTACATCCATCCAAAGACAAATAATGTCAAATCAACCCATTAGAACAAAAAAGAAAATTGAGTGTAGTTCTAAGAATTGTTTGGTTCACACACTTTAGAATAATGGGTAAAATTCATAAATAGCTACTTTTCAGCCTATATAATTGAAAAATAACTACTTAATTATTTAAAATTTCAGGTCAATGATATTTTTCAAAAAAGAAAAATACAAGGCTGAAATGTGGCCAGTAAATGCTATTTCTACGGAATATAATAATTCCCTACATTATTTAAAAAGGCGGAAATACATCTCTCACATCCAATGGCGAAGCCACATGGTCACAAGGGTGGTCAGTTAACCACTCTTCGTCGAAAAATTACACTGTGTATATAGGTAAAATATTACGTTTTAGAGGTATATAACACATATTGAACACCCTTTGTCGGGATTTTTTTTTCACTTCTCTCAAATTTAAATACCCTTGGAAAAATTCCTATATTCGCCACTGCTCGCATTCTATGTTTGGATCATGGGTAACTTAAGAAAAATTCACTAGCTCCGAGGCATTTGGCGGAGTCAAGAAGTTTACAAAAGGTACCAAAATAAAAAAAAATATATATGAACAAAATAAGGAGAATCAACTTATAATATACTCATAGCCTAAGGCCATCTCCAACCCTTGCCTCCATTTTTTCCTCCAAAATAGAGTAAAGTTAGTCCAACCATTACTCCATTTTTTACTCCAAAAAAGAATATTCCATTTTATATCCTTCTCTCTCTTCAATATTATATTATTATCTTTTATTTAAATTTTATTTTCTTATTTCTATTAAAGAAATTCCATCTTTTTGTCTTTTTTACATATTCATCACATATAATTTATATCATTTCTTATATAACCATTTAATATAAAATTATTTTATACCATAAATTTTTAAATAATATAATTTATAAGCAAATATTATAGATTATATATATTAACGGATAATTAACTTAGAATTTTACATAAATATAATAAATGCATGAAAATTAGTTTATCAAAATTATACGTCAAAGTTAAGATGTAAAATTAATATTATAAAGATATTATATAAACATAATTAGATATATATAAAGAGATAAATTAAAAGGATTAAATAATAAAAATAATAATAAAGTAATAGGGAATAGTAATTGTGGATATGAATAGTGTCACTTCAAATTTAGAGTGACACTATTCATCCTCATTTTACAGCAAAAAATACAGCATCATTGGAGACCAATTACTCCAAAAACTACTTGCATTATAGCAAATGCAGTTGGCGTTGGAGATGCTCTAAGGACTAGCTCCACCACCACATGGAGCATTACCCAAAAGTAATAATCCTCTATTTCAGTTTATGCGACTACTCTCTTTTTTTAAAACGAATGGAATATTTTTGTATTTAAAAATAATTTAATGTTAAACTTTAGTTTTCTCAATTTAAATATCTTCCAATAAAATAAAAAAAACTAACTTTATTTGTTGGTATTATTTATAATGCAAAGTCAAATATTTCTTTGTGGTCCCTTTTTCTTCTTTACTTCTTTGTCTTTTGTGAAGACAAAGTGTCTCTTATTGGTTGTGAAAAGTCTTTTCCTTCTCTTTATATTGAATTTCTCTTTGTTGGGCTTGTAAAGAACTAGTAAAATAAAGTGGTATCGCGCACATGAAAAATTGGTCCCGAAGGCAAAACAGGTCGATTTGCTCCCATGCGCGCGAGATATACGTGAGGCCTAATCCAAATCTGATTTTGCTAAAATTTATTTCTTCATTTTTTGAGCTTAATAGAAAAGTGTCCAAATACATGCTTACCAGAATTTGTCCAAATTCATTCTCTTTGAATTGAATTTTGTAACGTCTAATTTATTACTTTCTAACAACTATAATTTAATTTGTTGTAACTGCTACTTGAATTCTTGTAACTCCTACTTGAATTCTCTAACATCTTTTTTATTTTCATAACCCCCAATTTAATTCTCCTTCTTGTAACAACTCTAGCATCTTATCTATATTAGGAGCTGTTTTGTGAAGTTTTTAAAACACAGAAAACACCTTCATCTCTCTTCTTCTTCAACCGAATTTCGGGCAATTATTTTATCAAATTTCAAACTTTTATCCATGAGTGCATGTGTTTGGAGGTACTGTGGAACCTTGGAGAGCGACCGGTCTTAACGATTTATACCCAGTCGGGCCAAAATTACTTTGAAGGCAGTGGCTTACCACAACACAGTATTTTTTAATAAGTTATTCTTGTTTCCGTCTTGTTCCTTATCAATATTATCTACTCATTTTTCTTACAATTTGAAAGCGATTTTTATATATAATATTGATTAATGGCTACTACCTTGAACAAAACACTTCATCATCTGTCAAAGTTTGAGCATGTAGATGGAAACAATTATAAGCGTTGGTCCCAGAAATATTCAATTTTCTTTGAACAATTAGAAGTTGATTACGTTTTATTTAACGAACCGCCTGCTGATGTTGTTGCTAATAATTCTAATGCTGCTACTACTGTTATTGTTGAAGATGCTGCTAAGAAGAAATTTGAAAAGGATAATAAAACTGTTCGAGGGCATCTGCTTAACAATATGACTAACCCTCCTTTTGATTTATTTATAAATTATAAATTTGCTAAAGTCATATGAGACAGTTTGGGAGAAGAAATATAGTGCATATGACGCGGGAAAAAAGAAGTATATGATTGAAAAGTGAATCAAGTTTCAAATGGTTGATGATAAGCCGATCATGGAGCACGTTCACGAGTATGAGAACTTGACTGCTGATGTTTTGAACGAAGGCATGTAGATGTGTGAGATTCTTCAAGCTAATGTTCTACTTAAAATATTTCCACCTTCCTAAAGTAATTACAAGAATCAGCTGTAACACAAGAAAAAAAAAGTAACTCTTCAAGAATTGATTAGTCACATGAGGACTAAGGAAGCAAACTGTCTCAAAGATGAGGAGTCTGAACGGCTTAAGGATAATGTAACACCTTGTGCGTCACAAGGTGACGTAATGAATATGAGACTTGTTAATCATAATTTAAATGAGTTTAAAAAAATAATATGGCTATATATGATGTTTGGATAGAAAATATAAAGTCTGAAAAAAATCGGATTAAAGTTGCGAAAAAACCGACTAAGGATTTGCCCTGTAACAGAGTTTTTTGAGCAATAAATTTCGTGTAATATATGGGTCTTTTGGGACATATTATATACCAAATTGAAATTATTGGAATTTAGTTTCCAACTCTCTTAACCGTTCGATCATATGACGTACAGATAAAAAGATATAAGCATCTGAAGAAGGGCCAATGCGAGGGTGCCAAGTAGCACATTTTTGACTTTTAAAACGGGATATTTACATCCCTTATCTTGTCTAATCTCCAGTTTTCCAGAGAGCACAACCAAATAACACCCCTAACCTTACCCTTAAGCTCTCTACAAGGTCTTCAAACAAGATTATTATCCCGGGCATGAAATCAAGAAGCGATAACATTAAAACGATCCCTACGACGTAAGTATCGCTATATCGTCTCTCTTTTTCATTGTAGTTTAAGTTTTGGAATGTATTTAATAGTTAGGAAAATACCTACTTTCTGTATTTAAGCTTTTAAATATCAATAATGATTGATAAATTCATTTCCTAATAGTTAGGCCTCACGGGACGGTGATCGGAAGCCGTGAGTTCGAGTTATTTGACTTGTGGTGGACTGTTTTGTGGGTTGTTTCGTGTTGCTTTTGGGTTGTCTATTTTTCTACTGTTTAATGGAGTTTTGGAGGATAAATACCTGGCAAAATGATGGATTAGTCATTCTTTGTAAAAATTTCGGGGTGTTTAACACTACTATAGTTATCGTTTTGGGTATGAAGTGATTGGGGTGTGTTGGTCTATTGTAAGCTATATATATAACATGGATTTTGACTTGAATCTACTGCAGGAGGTAATTATATTGTGTTCTTTCATGTGCTTAAGGTTATCTTGATGTTGATTAAGTTAAATGGATGGACTAGACATGAACTAGTGAATAAAGTTGCTAATTGAGGATAATTGGAGTAGTGAATTTATTTTCTTTGTTATAAATATATGGTATAAGGCTGGAGTAAATGATGAATGACTTAATTATCATATTAATGGTACTGTTAAGTTAAGTTAAGAAGTCTATAAGGGGTGATATAGGGTATACGGGTTTCAATCGGAGCTTGCCGCTCATCGTCAAGTAGTTGTTACTTGTTTTTATTATATGGTGTCTTGTTATTGATAATTATATATTGCTGGATTGATCTGGTCATTGTTGTTGGTATATGGTATTGGAGGAGGCTTTTGTTACAAGGAAGATGCTGCCCAAATTTACATAAACGGGCTACTAATTTAATTTGTGGGACTTAGCCTTTACTCAACACTGATTTTGAATCTCTTTATGTTATGGTAGATTGAGTTACGTTGTTTGAAGAATTGCTTGAAAGGTATTAAGGACTCAATGGAATTAAGGCATGTTAAGGTTATCCCTTCTTTCCTTTTGGCATGATCCATATGATACAACGAAATGATCAAGCACGCCACTTTCACGAATAATTCTATTCCGATAAGTACTAGGGTTACCTATGTTCTTGATTCCCCATATGTCCTACTATCATATCGTCTATTCATGGGTCTCATGACATTCCGAGAGATTTTATTGGCTTATACACGTATGTATGTCCTACTATGTTATTTCATTATGCACTGCATTCATTTATACATGTATATTGACCCATGACCAGATGACGTTATATACGCGTATAGTATATGTATATGGGATATGGGGAAAGGTTATGGCGTTATATACGCACCACCACCTGATCAGTTGGTATACATTTATGATTTTACCTACGAAGGCTGAGATGATATGCTGAGATTCCCTTAGAGGCTTGATAATGTTATGTACGCATATACCTATGCATGATATGATATTTATACGTATACGCATGACATTATAAATATTTTCATGATTCACATTGCTATTCAGACTTATAGGATGAGTTCTTTACTCCATGTGTCTTTCATAGCTTTTTTATATTGGTTTTTATGCCTTATATACTCGGTACATTATTTGTACTGATGCCCCTATTGCCTGGGGGCCTGCGTTTCATGCCCGCAGGTGCAGGTAGACAGGTTGATGGTCCCCCTCCTTAGGATCCTAGCTCAACGAGAGTTGGTGTGCTCTATTTGATCAGGAGCTGCTATTGGGTTTTGGTACGATACTTTTGTATACATATAAGGGTATGACAGGGCCCAATCCCGTCCTTTATACAGTTTTACACTCTATTAGAGGTCTGTAGACAGTCATGTATAGTTAGATAGTATGCGGCCTTGTCGGTTCGCCCTACTGTATTCTGCATGTATATGCATATATGCCTTTTGAGTATGTCTCCTCACGTATGGTATTCACACGATTCAGCAGTTTAAAGGTAGATGTTATGCATGAACTACATTTATTTCATGTTTATATCTTAGACGTATGCTTAGGGGTGTTCGGTAGGTAGAACTCAGGCACTCGTCACAGCCCATCGGTTTGGGTCGTGACAGATAAGATGCAATCTCTATCTCTTAATTCTTCTAAAGCTAACCTTGTGGAATCTTCTAGTATTTTTGTGAAAGACAGGTTTAAAGAAAAACAGAAGAAAGGCCAGAATAAAGGACATGTGAAGAAGCATAATTACTTCAATAAGCTGGAGGGCCATATTCAAAAGTCGAAAGGACCTTGCTATGTCTGCGGTAAAACTGGTCACAAGGCTTTTCAGTGCAACCAGAGACAAGGACAAAACTCAAAGAATAGAGGAAAAGCTCCAGTTCAAGCTAACCTTACTGAGGGTGGTGATGTCATTTCTACTGTGGTCGTTGAGGCGATCATGGTGGCTAACAAGACTTACTGGATAATAGACATAGGCGCTTCAAGGCACCTTTGCACTAACAAGGAGTTGTTTCACGACTTTGAGGAATCTGTTAATGGCGAGTGTGTCTACATGGGTAACTCTACTATATCTGGAGTTATGGGTAAAGGAAAAATTCTCAAAGTTAACTTCTGGAAAAATCTTAGCTTTGAACAATGTTTTGTATGTACCCTCCCTTCATAAAAACTTAATTTCTAGTGCGCTTCTCAACAAAGCAGGTCTCAAAAATATTTTTGAATCTGATAAAGTTGTTATTTCTCATGGGGGAGACTTTGTTAGGAAGGGTTACCTTAGTGGGGGTTTATTTG
The DNA here is from genome assembly GCA_000715115.1 of Nicotiana otophora. Taxonomy (NCBI): domain Eukaryota; kingdom Viridiplantae; phylum Streptophyta; class Magnoliopsida; order Solanales; family Solanaceae; genus Nicotiana; species Nicotiana otophora. Next base: position 11,593 of record AWOL01S0034877.1, read on the forward strand.
TTCTGAATATCGCTAAAGAGATTACTAATAATGCTAGAACTTTTAATTCTGCGTATATTGCTGAGTCTATTGATTTGTGGCATGGTAGACTAAGTCATGTTAATATTGCTTCTATTAAAAGACTTAGAAAAATGGTATTAATTCCAGCAATTAATGTTGATAATTTTTCTAAGTGTCCTATTTGAGTAGAAGCAAATCATACCAAAAAACATTTTAAGAATATAACTAGTAGAAAGACATAATTGCTTGAACTAGTGCATTTAGACTTAGCAGATTTCAAGAACATTATTAGTAAGGGTGGAAAGAAATACTACATCACTTTTGTAGATGACTTTTCTAGATACACTAAGGTATATCTTCTTAAGTCAAAAGATGAGGCTAAAAGCATGTTTTTGAAATACAAGGCATAAGTAGAAAATCAATTAGACAGAAAAATCAACAGACTTGTGGGTGGTGAATATAGTACTAATACTCTAGAAGTTTTTTGTGAGAAAAATGGTATTATATATGAGGTTAGTCCCCCTATACTCCCCAACAAAATGGTGTAGTCGAACGAAAAAATAGAACCCTTAAGGAAATGATGAATTCTATGCTTTTGAGTTCGGGTTTATCTGATAATATGTGTGNTGTATGGGGGGGGGGGGGAGCTATTTTATCTGCATGCTATGTTCTTAATAAAGTCCCTCATAAGAAATTAGATAAAACTCCGTATGAGTTATGGAAAGGGTTTACTCCTAACTTGAAAATTCTGAAAGTGTGGGGGTGTTTGGCTAAGGTTGGTCTACCTGATTTTAAACAAGTAATTATTGGACCCAAGACTTTTGATACTATTTTCATTGGTTATGCACAAAATAGTGTTGCGTATAGATTTATGTCTTTGAATGATAGTTCTATTTGTGAATCTAGAGATGCAAATTTTTTTGAGCATGTTTTTCCATAGAAAAATAATGTGCCTAGCGATGTGCCTAATAATGCTTCTACATATATGTCTGTTAATTCTCATATTGAAGCTAGCTTTGGTCCTGACTTTATCACTACTTTCTTGACTGAAAATATTGATCTTGATGTTTTGAATGATGAATTAGTGCCTATCTATATAATAGAAGAAGACCCTAAGACTTATAATGAAGCAATGTCAATAGATGCTAGTTTTTAGAAAGATGCTATTAAAAGTGAATTAGACTCTATAATTTCTAATCACACTTGGGACTTGTCTGATTTGCCCAAAGGTTGTAAACCCATACGTAGCAAGTGAATATTTAAGAAGAAATTGAGACCTGATGTGTCACGACCCAAAACTCAACCTGTCATGGTACTAGGCAAGCCGACAACTTAGACATTACTAACACTTTCAAATTTAAAATACACTAAAAAATTTAAACAAGTAAAACTCCCATAATCTGGATGAAATATCATAAATCAATACGGAAGTTCCCCAAACTAGGGAGTCACTGAGTATATGAGCATCTATGCAATACAAGTCTGAAATACTGTCTAAAAAAACTGAAACTGAATAAATAAGACTGAGGGATAGGGGAGGAGAGTCAAGGTCTACGGACGCCAGGGAAGCTACCTCAAAAATCCCCCAATGCCGGTAAACTCAAATAATCAGCAACCACCGTATCCATAAACACCTGGATATGCACACGAAGTACAGGGTGTAGCGTGAGTAAAACCAACTCAGTAAGTAACAAGTCTAACTATTGGACTAAAAGCAGTGACGAGCTTCACAGGTACAATTTGATTACAAAATTACAGTATAAAAATGTAGGCATGCTTCCGAATTAAACAGTTAAAGCCCAAGCAGGTAAATCATGTCAAGTTTATTTGAAACAAGATATGGTACACTTCGGTATCTACATGACAGTTATACATGCCAATTTAAGTATAAAAGAAACAATAATGAAATATTATGCATACTCTCAGAGTATCAATCACTCAATCCTCTAATTTACTCCATCCTCACAGTCACTCATTCCTCACAGCCACTCAACCCTCCCAATCGCTCGGTACTCACACTCAATAGGTATCTGTGCCTACTGTGGATGTGCAGACTCCGGAGGGGCAATTCCAACCCAAGTGCTATAATAAGTCAATCATGACATGAGTTAAGTAAGCGTGTTGCGGCGTGCAACCCGATCCCATAAATATTCTCACAATCAGGACCTCGACCTCACTCAGTCATCAGTCTCTCGGGCTCACAAGATTTATGATAATCAGCCCAAACAATGATAATATAATGTATCAATAAAGGACAACAGAGATTGAGACATAATATGCAAATAATAGCTGTGACTGAGTACAAATGACAAATTAAACAAACAATTCAACATGTAACACGATCTCTGTGGGTTTCAACAATACCAACACGTAGCCTAAGCATGATTTTTAACGTAGTTGGCAGTCAACTTCTCTAACACATGGTGAAAATACGGGTGACAACAGGGTTATTCAACTATACAACTCCATAGAATTGACCAAGTCAAAGTTCCTATGGTGCACACCCACACGCCCGTCACCTAGCATGTGCGTCACCTCAACACCAATCATATAACACGAAATTTGGGGTTTCATACCCTCATAACCAACTTTAGAAGTATTACTTACCTCAAACCATGATATTCCATAATCCAATAAGACCTTGCCTCGTGAATCGGCCTCTGAATGCCTCGAATCTAGCAACAAGCAAATTCGATGAAATCAACACGAGCTAAAGGAATCAACTCCATAAGAAAAATACTAAATTCTTAATCAAAAGTCAAAAAGTTAACTCAAGAGCCAGCCCTCGGCCCCACGTCTCGGAATTTAATAAAAGTCACAAAATCCGGAAGCACATTCAACCACGAGTCTAACCATACCAAAATTACCAAATTCCGATACCAAATCATCTCTCAAATCCCCAAATTAAACTCTCCAAATCCCTAGCCTCAAACTCCCAAATTCCACCTCAAAAACACACGAACTAGGTAGGAAATTCGATGGGGAAATAAGATTACTGAATAAAAATGATCACAAGTGACTTACCTCAAGAAACACCTCAAAAATCCCCTCAAAAATTGCCTTAGACCGAGTTTGCAAAGTCCAAAATGAGAAAAATCACGAAACCCTTAAATTTAACATTCTGCCCAGCTGCTTTCACTTCTGCGGATCATTTAACCGCGCATGCAGTTCTGCTTTTGCAGTTCAAGCGTCGCATCTACGGAGCTACATTGCATACTAGCCCTTCGCACCTGCAGCCACTAATCCGCAACTGTGGCCTCGCTTTTGCGAGAATTCCTCTGCTCTTGCGGACCTACCTCACCATGCCCTTTTTCGCTTCTGCAAAGCTTCCTCCGCGTCTGCGCACTCGGAAGTGCGGAAATTCCCTTTGCACCTGCGGAACTCCCCAAATCAAGCCAACCTCACTTCTGCGCCTTACCATCCGCACATGCGGCCAATCCCCCCGCAGGTGCGATCACACAGAAGGCAAAGTTTCCAGCAATGCTTCAAGCCTAAATTTTCTTCCGTTAACCATCTGGGATCCACCCGAGGCCCTCGGGACCTCAACAAAATATACCATCAAGTCCTAAAACATCATACAAACTCGCTCAAAGCATCAAATCACATCAAATAATGCTAAAGCCATGAATCACGTATTGATTCAAGCCTAATAAACTTTGAACTTCCAACTTCGACATTCGATGCCGAAAACCTAGCAAATCAAATCCGATTGACCTCAAAGTTTGCACACAAGTCATAAATGACACAACAGACCTACTCCAACTCCTGGAGCCAAAATACGATCCCGGTAACCACAAAGACAACTCTCAATTGAACTTCTTAATTTCCAATTTTGCCATTTCAGCCTAATTCAACTATGGACCTCCAAATTACTATCCGTACACATTCCTAAGTTCAAAACCACCATACGGAGCTATCAGAATCGTCGAAACTCCATTCCGGAGTCATTTATACATAAGTCAACATCCTGTCAACCTTTTCAATTTAAGCTTCCAACCTTGAGACTAAGTGTCTAAACTCATTTCAGAACATCCTCAGAACCAAACCAACTATCCCCGACAAGTCACATAGTAACTAATAAGAATAATATTAGTAGTAAATGAGGGGTGAGGGAACAAGACTACAATACTCAAAATGACCGATCGGGTCATTACATGATGGTACAATTGAGAAATATAAAGGCTAGACTTGTTATTAGGGGTTTAAACCAAAAATAAAAAAGACATTGATTACTTTGACACTTATTCTCCTGTTACTAAGATAGCGACTATTAGAAATCTTATTGCTTTAGCCGGTATTCATAATTTAGTGATACATCAAATGAAAGTTAAAACGGCTTTCCTAAATGGTGATTTAGAGGAAGAGATCTATATGTCTCAACCTGAGGGATTTGTGATCCAAGGACATGAGAATAAAGTATGCAAATTGAGAAAGTCTCTGTATGGTCTAAAGCAGGCACCTAAGCAATGGTATGAAAAGCTTAATAGCATATTAGTGGGTAATGGTTTTATTGTTAATGCATCTGATACTTATGTTTATTCCAAGATGATAGGATCAGACTGTATTATTATATGTCTGTATGTGGATGACATGTTAATCTTTGGCCCTAATGTGAATGTTGTTAATGAGACTAAGAATTTTTTGTCTTCTAAATTTGAAATGAAAGATCTTGGAGAAGCAGATGTGATTTTAGGGATTAAAATAAAAAGAACTTCAATGTTTTTTCGTTATCTCAGTCTTATTATATTGAGAAAATGTTGAAAAGGTTTAATTGTTTTGATGTAGCACCTGTGAGAACTTCATATGATCCTAGCATACACTTGAGAAAGAATAAGGAATCTAGTATTTCTCAAACTGAATATGCTAAGATAATTGGTAGTATAATATTTCTTATGAATTATACACGACCTGATATTGCTTAAGTTGTTAGTAGATTGAGTAGATATAATCACAACTCCAGTAGTGAACACTAGAATGCTCTTCATCACTTGTTAAGGTATTTGAGAGGTACTATGGATTGGTGTTTGCATTTTAATAAATTTTCTGCTGTTTTAGAAGGATTTTCTGATGCAAACTGGGTTACTGACAATAATGAAGTTAGCTCCACTAGTGGCTATGTGTTTACTTTGGGTGCATGTGCTATTTCATGAAAGTCTTCAAAACAGACTTGTATAATACGATCTACTATGGGGGCTGAATTCATTGTTCTTGAGTTGGCAGGGCAAGGAGCCGAGTGGTTAAGAAACTTATTGGCAAACTTGCCTTTATGGGGAAGACAAGCTTCACCAGTTTCTCTACATTGTGACTCACAAGTGGCAATTAGAATTTCCAAAAATAGTGTGTACAATGAAAAAAGAAGACATATTCGCATTAAGCATGGTGCGATAAAACAATTATTGAAACATGGTGTTATCTCCTTGGAATATGTAAGATCCGAAAAAAATTTGGCAAATACTTTAACCAAGGGTTTTTCAAGGAGAGTTATCCTTGAAACATCGAGGGGGATGGGGCTAGAGCCTATGGATTGAGGAAGTATGGTGGATACCTGTTTGTGGTCAAACGAAGCCATATGAGACCTCAATATGTATTACATTTCCTATCCCTATGGCGTGTGATAGTGTTTCATAACGTTGAGCTTATTTTGCTCGTAATGATTCCATAGCCTTAAGGTGGTCTATGTGTATATAGACTTGATGGAATCACCTATGTGGGTGTAAAGGCACGACCACCTTTTATTGAAGACTTGGGATGTCTTTCTAGAGCACTTATGAGACTCAAGGTCTGTGCATGACCATAAAAGTACTTTGTTAGTATTGCGGAGTTTGCATAAAATTAAGGATGTAGTATATATTGTGGGGGGTCTTAACTAATGTCTATTCAGTTCAAGAGTACTTCACTTTGTGGATGTTAGTTGTTGCCTCATTAACTACATGTCAATTCAAATCGACATATATTGACACTTTAAGTACATGTTCTTTATTTTGCCCATAATTGTTCTTATTTTATTTTTGTCTTTGCATTAGTGGTAAAGTTGATGCCATGTGACCAAGAGATCACGAGTTCGAGCCGTGAAAACAGCCTCTTGCAAAAATATAGGGTAAGGCTGCGTACAATAGACCCATATGGTATGGTCCTTTCCTAGACCCCGCGCATAGCGGGAGCTTGCGTACAATAGACCTATATGGTCAGGCTCTTTTCCGGACCCACGCATCGCAGGAGTTTAGTGCACCGGGCTGCCCTTTGTTTTCTTTACATTAGTGGGGGGATTGTTGGTATTATTTATAATGCAAAGTCAAAGATTTCTTTGTGGTCACTTTTCCTTCTTTACTTCTTTGTCTTTTGTGAAAGATAAAGTGTCCCTCATTGGTTGTGGAAAGTCTTTTCCTTCTCTTTATATTGAATTGCTCTTTGTTGGGCTTGTAAAAAGCTAGTAAAAGAGAGTGATCTCGCGCACATGAAAAATTGGTCCCGAAGGCAAAACAGGTCGATTTGCCCCCCTGCGCACGAGATATACGTGAGGCCTAATCCAAATCTGATTTTGCTAAAATTTATTTATTCATTTTTTGAGCTTACTAGAAAAGTGTCCTAATACATGCTTACAAGAATATATCCAAATTCATTCTCTTTGAATTGAATTTTGTAACGTTTGATTTATTACTTTGTAACATCTATAATTTAATTTGTTGTAACTGCTACTTGAATTCTTGTAACTCCTACTTGAATTTCTAACATCTTTTTTATTTTGATAACCCCCAATTTAATTCTCCTTCTTGTAACAACTCTAGCATCTTATTTATATTAGGAGCTGTTTTGTGAAGTTTTTAAAACACAGAAAAATACCTTCATCTCTCTTTTTCTTCAACCGAATTCTAGGCAATTGTTTTGTGCAAATACCAAACTTCCAGCCACGAGTGCACGTGTTTGGAGGTGCTATGGAACCTTGGAGAGCGACCGGTATTAACAATTTGCACCCAGTCGGGCCGAAATTATTTTCAAGACAGTGGCGTTCCACGACACAGTATTTTTTGATAAGTTGTTCTTGTTTTCGTCTTGTTTTTTGTCAATATTATCTACTCATTTTTCTTATACTATCTTCCAATAAGCCTTCATTACCTTGGAGATGACCATTGTCAAAAGTTCAAAACCCAAGCAGATGGCAAGAAGAGGGAAATACCGTTGAGAAAATAAATATATCCCGTCCAGGAATAATATGCACGGCAAATAATAATAACACAAGAGAGTAACAATAATACCAAATCTTTTAACGGGATAAAATATAATACCCGAACGGAGCAATATTATCACTATAATATTACAACTTAGTAGTGTCAAGAGACTACTACAACTTCGAAAGAAATAACACTCTTTATTTTAAAACACCTCATGACAATAATACTGCCACTCACTATTTATATCACATATAACAATATGTGGATTACTCTCACTGCTTTGCTTTCTACTTAGTTTCTCTTTATTTTTGGTGTGTTTTAAATGAGGCAACATCCTCCCCTATTTATAGTTGAACGAATGCTCACCAAAAATCTATTCTGTTGCCTACTTGCCAATTTTCAAGATTGTAAATTAGTTACAGCCGTCCAAGTTTACATTAGCCCACTCTTTTTTATTTCAACCAATCAAATCTCTTTTTTTCTAGCAACCCACTCTTCTTTATTTCAACCAATCACATCTCTCCCCCCCCCCCCCCCCTTTTCT
>AWOL01S0034877.1:19332-44490 GCA_000715115.1 Nicotiana otophora
CCCCACACCTTTTCTAATTATTTATTTTATTTAGGGAATGGTCCCATAAATCTCTCCCTTAATTTTGAATTTTCTTGGTCATTCCAAGTATTGATCTCAGCCTCTGAAAATATTCGAACTTGAGAGGCTTTGTGAAGATATTTGCAGTCTGATCATGAGACTTCACATATTTGAGCTTGACTTCCTTCTTGGCAATACATTCTCTGATGAAGTGATACCTTGTATTTATATGCTTGCTTCGATCATGATACACCGGATTCTTGGCGAGTGCCTGTGCAAATTTGTTATCAATATAAATCTCTGTAGCTTTAATTTGTGGCAAATTGAGCTCCTTCAATAATCTTCTTAGCCAAATAGCATGACAAGTACATGATGTTACTGATATATATTCGGCTTCACAAGTCGAGAGAGTGACAATTGATTGTTTCTTTGAACTCCAAGAAATAACATAATCACCCAAGAAAAACACAAAACCAGTTGTGCTTTTTTTATCATCAATAACTCCCGCATAATCACTATCACAAAATCCCATAAGGCTGAAATCACTAGAAGAAGAATAAAATAGCCCAAAGTCAATCGCCCCTTTTAGGTAACGAAGAATTCTTCTAGTGACTTTCAAATGGGTAGAGGTAGGAGCTTCCATGAACCGACTTACTACTCCAACTGCAAAGAGTATATCTGGCTTGGTACAAGTCAAGTACCTCAAACATCCCACAAGACTTTTGAAAATGTGGGATCCACATTTTCTCCTTCATTAAACTTGGACAATTTTGCCCCACTCTTCATCGGTGTATTCACGGGGTTGCAATCGAGCATGTTGAACTTTTTCAAGATCTCCTTCGTATAGTTTTCTTGAGAGATAAAAATTTCATCCTCTATCTGCTTCACTTCTAGGCCCAGATAGTATGACATGAGCCCTACGTCTGTCATCTCGAACTCACGGGACATGTCTTTCTTAAAAACTTCAAACAAACTTGGGGGTTACTACTCGTGAAAATAAGATCATCAACAGAAAGACAAACAAGCAAGATATCTCCATTAGTATGAATTTTAAGGTAAAAAGCATATTCATGGAGACAACGAGTAAACCCATTGCCTTGAAAATACTTGTCAATGTAACTATTTCTTTTTCTCTAATGGCCTGATGTTGGAACCTCAACAATTAAAATCCAAGACACAAGCCTGAAGTTTGAATTGTACAGTTTGGACTTTATTACTGTGTCCCTGTAAGTTTGAATTGAAAAACTAAGCTTAAGAATACAACATCCTAAAGTTTTGAACCAAAAACTTAAACTTAAGGATACAATATCAATTTTTTGAACTAAAGAACCTGGAATTAAGGACATAATATCCCGAAGTTTTGAACTAAAACTGAGCACAAGGACACAATATCCTGAAGTTTTGAAATGAAAAACTGAAGTGTCCTAAATTTCGAGCAAGCGGAGAAGAAGAAGAAGAAGAAGAAACAATATTTGCCCATTAAAGAATTTGTAATTGCTGGCTAAGACGTAAACACATGACCCTCGATAAAAAAATGTTAAGGTCGAGTATTAGGGTTGAAAGTTGACAAGTAGTCGAGAGTTTTTTGTAGTCTTTTTAGCAGTACTCGTACTATTCTTGTATTTTCTTTATTGGATCTTTAATATTATATGTTGTGTCGTTTGCTTTCGTTTTCCTATTACCGTATTATTGCTATTGATTATTGCTTTCTTTTCACTATTCCTTGAATCGAGAGTCTATCAGAAATAATCTCACTACCTTCACAAGGTAGGTATAAGGTCTGCATACATATAACCCTCCCCAGACCCCACTTGTGGGATTACACTGGGTTTGTTTGTTGTTGTTGTTGTTGGCTAAAACGTAAACAACTATCCTAAAAGTGGCTATTTGGTGCCATTTCCATTTCCACCTCAAAAAGGCCATTTGTCTAGATGATCCGAAGATTAGTTAATGAAGTGTGAAATTCAAAAATAGCTAAATTTATAAGTGATAATTGAAAAATAGCCACAGTTTCAAAAGTAATCGAAATAAGATAAATCTGAACGAAAATACTGTTCCAAATTCGAAAAATATTCCAGCATAATATACTGGAGTTCGAATTTTTTACATGTAAACTTCCAGCATAATATACTGGAGTTCGAATTTTTTACATGTAAACTTCCAGCATAATATATTGGTCCAGCATAATATGCTAGAAGTTCATACATATGTGCTTCAATCTCCAGTATATTATGCTGGAACTTTCTGCGTGCTGGAGTTCCAGCATAATATGCTGAAAGTTCATACACATGTGCACCAATCTCCAGTATATTATGCTGGAACTTTCTGCGTGCTGGAGTTCCAGCATAATATGCTGAAAGTTCATACACATGTGCACCAATCTCCAGTATATTATGCTGGAACTTTCCATACTACAGCAAAATAGTGCCTCTTTTTAAATAACTTTACAAACGCTAGCTATTTTTCAATTACTGATCCGAAAACTCACTAATCTGTGTTATTTTTACGTTAAAGAAACCAAAGCCCAACCTAGTCGTTGAAAAAAGCCCATTAGGACCGCACATGAGAGTTGGCATTTGCAAGCTATAGTTGTTTTACTGCTAAAACCCCTCTAATGGCAGAAACCCCTCTTCCCTCACTGCCCATCCTTGGTTCACTGACACTGACCAAATAACCAGAACCCACAAATGATATTTCTCAGAAAATTCAATTCTTGGCACTTCTTACAAATTCTTCAACTCCATAAACCTCCCTTAAACCCTATAGCCTCAACAATCTTGAACTCTTCAACCCCATATCAATCTGCACAATTTTCATCATCTTTTTTGAGACCCTTTTCCGTTTCAGCTCAGTCTCAACAGAAAGAATCAACCAATTTAGAAATTGTATCCAAAAAGAAACACAAAAAACCATTGGGTGTTTTCTTTCAAGAAGCTGTTGGACTCTTAGAAAAGTCTGAACAATCAGAAAAAAGTGAGGATGAAACTGAAACCGAAAGCGAAATCAAGGTGCTGAAGTGTAAATTAAGAAACTTGGAGGAAGAAGTGAGGATTTTGCTTGAGAAGAAGAAAAATGAAAAAGCTAATAGGAAGGAGGAGGATGATAAAATTGGTAATGGGGTGTGTGAAAATGAGAGAAAGAGGACAAATTTGCATGAATCATTTGTGAATGAGGAGGGTAAGAATGTAAAATCAAGTAAGTCAACGCCGTTGACTGTGGAGGCTAGAAGTGGTAATTGGGTGTGTGAAAATGAGGGAAAGAGCAAAACTTTACATGAATTATTTGTGAATGAGAAGGAGAATAAGAGTGTAAAATCAAGAAAGTCAACGCCGTTGACTATGGAGGATCATAATGTGTTCAAAGAGCTTTCACCTGATATGGTGATGTTTGTGACACATTTATACAATGAAGGGTATTTTAAAGATTCAAACTTTTTGCCTAGGAAGAGGTTTGACATTACTTGCTTCGAGAATAGCTATGCCCGTGATTTTGTTAAGCATGCAGCTGAGCAGTTTGGTAGAGATCACCAAGAGATTGCTAAGTAAGAATCAAACTTATAGTTACATTTACCCGTTTTTCCATATTTATTGCGATTAGTTTTCTGCCAGTTATGTTTGCTTATTGAAGTTTATCATTGTCTAATTTGTGTTTTGTTGATCAACCAAAATATTTCAAGAATAACATCTTTGACAGAATTCAGTTTGCTAATTAGTGGGGAAAACAATAGTTTTTGTAAACTGAAACATTGTTTATCTTGCAGTGTTTAGAAATATGTCATTCTTTCGGATATCTCAAGTGTAGGAAAATGTCGGCAGACTTCAGCACTTCTCATCATAAAATTCAAAGTCATAGATGTTTGCCGACTTAAGCGATACGATTAGTAGAACGTTTTATCCCTGCCCCAGCTTCTTCTACATGTGCGGAAAAGGAAAAGGAGAGAAAATGCTCTATGAAATCATCACATTGTCCAACATATAAGAATTCATCTTACGCAGCTGTCCTATATTGAACAGCTAAGAATGCCTCCCTTTATAGAGAAAATTGTCTAGCACACATCTTTAGCAGATATAATAGCCTTAAGAATACAGAAGGCTTTAGGGGACAGTGTCTAGTGGAAGAATCATCTCTTCTCTCTGCTCAATTTACTTCACTGCTCTAATAATGCTAATTGCGTATGTTAGAATTCCTTACTCTGTATTATCCCCTACAAAATGCTATTTTACAATGTACCGGAGGTCTCTTCAGTTATAAATGCAGACTCCTCCACCTTCCAAATCTTGCACTCATATTTTGATTCTTGTGTTCCTCACATGCTCTCTACGACAAATTGTATACACCTAATTCTCTGCCAATTGTTGAGAATAAACACAGTGGTTCAACATAGACCAATCCGTATTGCACTATGCTTTCCGTTGTAGTATCTCCAACTAGGACTACTTTCAAGGTAACCTTTTTAAAGCAAGCTATCAACATATGGAATTTGTGTTTCCAGTAAAATTCAAGGTGAAAAATCTTTTTAAGCTTTCTTCATGCTGAACTTTTCAATAAATGATCTGTTTACTATTAATTAAAAGTGGAAATTCCATTTCTGTACAATTACAAACTAAGCCGGTAAGCTCAGTGTTAGCCAGTTTAGACTAAGGATATCTAGGTGGGATTGAAGAGATCAGATTCTGATTACCTTGTAGAACATGACAATGAGCAATTTCAAAGACAAATCTATCAATTCCAGGAGTGTAGGACTTATAACTATTTTATTGTCATGGGATCTGGACTGGTTTCACTGAATTTTAATTTCAGATGTGCACATGTTTCCTTTTCAGTCCTTTTGTTTTTCTTTCCTTTTCCTGTCTAGTGGTTATTACTTAGTTGATAGTGACAAAAAGCTTGTTATCAGAGTAATAGGGAGAAAGGTAAGGAGGAGATTAATACATATAGAAGAGTTTTCAAAGGAAAAGTAATAATGAGATGATATCAAAATATAGACGTACAAGTATCAAATGAGACTTTAATTTGACAATTTGGTCTTAGGGCCTTGACCTTAACCTAGGCGAAGTGCTCGTTGGCCCCCACACCAGTTTCATGTTCTTATTTCGTTTTTTATTTATTACCATCGCACTAACTATCCAGAAACAAAATATCAGGGGAAATACTTGATGCAAGTGAATATAAAGGGGGAAAGTTAGTGTACTATTGGGGTGTTTTTTTTCTCACTTAACATGTGTGAGTGTTTTTCTTGTTTGATAAGTAACGTGTGTGAGAGTATGTTACACACATTATGGTCATTTTTCTTTTTGGTTCAAACTTCAAGAGGTATTGAGTTATGATGTTTGTTCAGACATTTTTCTTCTTTTGTTTTAAATACTACTTTATATCCCCTAACTTTCTTCATTCAGATCCTTAATCTATTGACTTGGTTGTTCAGATGGTTGTCTGGCAGTGACTTGAAAAAGGTGGCCCTTTTTGGTTGCCCTTCCATTGCAAAGAAGACTGTTTTTTCTGCTAAGAGGTTGCGTACATATTTCAGAATTCAAGAAGATAATGTAACTCTCTTTTTCCTTGGATATTCTCAAAATTCTTCCCGCCTTCCCTATTCCCCGTATGTGCTGAAATGTTACGTGCTTATTTCAGGTATGCAGCCAATGTGCCTTAAAAGCGTCATGCAAGTTTGTGAATCAGAGTGTGTGGAAAGGCGATATGACTAATTTACACTTGGCTGTTGTAATGAGGGTTATTACTTTGTATGCGTTGGAGTCAGTCCCACCGCAGTTAGTAATACCAGATGAAATAAAGGCTTCTGTCAGTCGATTGCTGAAGGACATTGTGAGACTTAGTCAAACTGTGTCTTAGCACTTCTTCAGAATCAGACGAGTTGATCAGCGTACAGGTAGATTAGTCTAATTGTTGATGATGTGCTATATCCTGGTCTTGCTAGTTCTATGCCTGGTCGCACTATATTATGTATTGCTTATTTTACGAAGTGTAACAAAGTCAAGTATTCTTGAAAAGCATGAATTTTCCTTGATCTAAGGCCCAACATTTTTAACAAGACTGCATTCAGCCTTACAGAAAATGTATTATGACGGTCAACTGAAAACCGAAGTGTAACGAAGTCAAATATTTGCGTTTGCAGGAAGTATATCAAAAGGTCTCTCATTGAATATACAATAGTAACATTTTTTCTTTTCAGGTCCCTTCTTGTTTTTCTTTTCATTAATATGGTGCTTATGCTTTCCTCAGTCGAGGTTCTATTAGAAACAACCTCTCTATCTCCACAAGGTAGGGGTAAGGTCTGCGTACACACTACCCTCCCCAGACCCCACTATGTAGGATTATATGTTGTTGTAACAATTACTTCTTATCTATTTTGAACTTGGAATAATTGCTTGAACGTTTGTAGATGCTTCACCATTGTGTTAATTTCTATTATAAGTAGTAGATGACGATTTGGCTTCTTTTTGCGTGATCAGCAATAGGAATAAACTGATGGAGAAAGCATGTCAATATTCCATGCCAAAACTAAGTGGCAGTTCCGTAATATATGAACGATTTATAAATACATTGTAAGTAAATAGAGTCCATCTCGAGGTTTTTGAGACAGAATAAACGGAGTGATTAGCATTAAACCTTCCTTTGTTAGGAATTTGTTTTACTTTTACAGGCTTACAATGGATCATTTTGATGAAAACATAAACTGAGAAAACTGTCATGACTTTTTTTATGTCCTTTTGTTTTGTTTTGACGGTGGTATCCCGGCTAGTTTGTGCGCACCTCGACTATTCGCCGCGTACCTGTTACCTGTTCTCTCCTATCAATATAGGTACCTGGTAACTCTATTTTTTCTGTATGAATGCTTAAAAGCTAAACCTTCTGCGCTTTTGGTTGAAATCCAGCGACAAGAGGAATGCTTTTGGCTGCTGTCTGAACAAAGCGTAGCGGCTGGCATTTGAATATCAGCATGTTTGGATAGCTTGAATTGGCTGTCACTTTGCCATCTGCAGACAAGCATTCCACTCGCATTTGTTAAAGACGCGAAGGTAGTATTCGGGGAAGGAGAGACCCGCAATTACAGTAGAAGATATGCATCAACTGGCGTGGTTTAACGGTCAATGAAATGAGTGGAAATTATTGGTAATTTCTTCACATCTGTCTAAGTGTTGGTGAATAAAGTTAGCTAGTACTTGTGCTATACTAGATAACAAGTACCTAGTGGAACACTCGACTGTCCAAGCTGGCACGAACACCACTATTATGTATATTTTGAAAAGAAAAAAAACTCGGGAGAAGATGTAATGGGGACAGAGAAATAGGACTATTTTGGCACAATTGAAAACTTAGTGAACTCAAAGGACATCAAACCTAATCAAGATTGTGTGCAGAGTCTTGTAAGCCTTTTCTTTAAATTGTCTTAAAGTAAAGCTAGTTTGTGAATTTGGTAATATATGAAAATTCCTACCACTAGACTCATTTGAAATCCAACTAATTTAAGAATCATTACTGCAACAAAAAAAATGGAGTGATATGGATATGGCACCTTTATGATATAGCGAAAGGGCTGCCCGGTGCGCTAAGCTCCTGCTATGCGCGGGGTCCCGGGAAGGGCCGGACCACAAGGGTCTATAGTACGCATAGATTGTTTTCACGGCTTGAACCCGTGACCTCCTAGTCACATGACAACAACTTTACCAGTTACGCCAACAATTTTTCTTTTAACTATAATTTTCTACATAGAGAGTCCAACAATTTTTCTTTTAACTATAATTTTCTAAGCATTTTCTAAATATCTCTTATTACTAAATACTGCAACTTATCATACCCTTTGGATAGGTCTAATATATGTAAATTTTATTTTTAAAAAATAACAAATATTAATATTTGAATTAACACTGAAAAGCTAAATACATTGATCATCCAACTTAGACTTCGGTTGTTCTTTCTGAAACAGTGGGAGTACATAAAATAAATTTAGATCAACGTTAAAATTTTGTATCATTCTCCACCAATCAGTTTTTACTTCATAAAGGCATGTGAGGAAAAAATAAGGTTCCTGATCTTTACTACAAAAAGATGCATTGAAATAACGTGTGATAATTGCAAAAAGAGAAAAGGGATTCAATTTTTTTTATAAATTTTAAACAATTATAAATTTGAAATAAGTGTTTCTTGTAAGGATGGATTTGTAATCTGAGAAAGTAAAGGTAATTACTTTTTTAAACTATACTCATTGTAAAACATTTTACCAATTAGTCTCCTTAATCCAAATTAAGCATGTTAATCGGGCCGGGCCAGCCCAATCACCGCCTGATTCGACCCGGTTCAGCCTTATACGCTAGGGGGTGGGACGGGTTGGGGGGAGCCGGGCGGGAACGAACATATTTTGGTAACCGGTGCCCAGGAACCCGGTTAGCCCGGTTACCCTTTACCGGGTTTTTATCGGGCTACAACTTGGCCCAGCCCGGTTATCATTGTAAAAAAAAAATTATTTATTTTTTTAAAACTTTTGACCGTTGTCAACGGTCAATTTCAAAAATGACCGTTGGGCAACGGTCATTTTTGCAAAAAAGGCGGCTTACCCCCTTAAGAAAATAGCCCCCACCACTAATAATTGATAAATTATAATTTTAACCTTTTAAAAACTATAAATAACCCCCCTTCTTCTTTATTTTTTTCTCACAATTTGCTCTCTTACTACTCTAATTCTCTCTTGACAATATTACTTATTGCTTTTAAATTCTCAACTACTTATTATTTCAAGTTTCATCAAATATTTACTTTAGTCACTACAAAATTATAATGATCAAATATCAAGTATTCAAGTGAAGTGTGGTATTAATATTCAATATCATCAAATATCAAGTATCATCCTATCAACTGAAGTTTGATATCAAATTTAGTGCGGCATCCGGAATCCCGGTACACTCGTTCCATCTCTTTCTCTTCTTTGGTATATATTTTTATTTTATTATTTAGAATTATTAATTTAATTTTTTAATTTAATTTATATAATGGATATATTTAGAGCAGCCAAAAAAATATGTACTAGTAGGGATGGTAGCAGTAAGAGTAAAACTTCTAAAAAATCAAGAGGTGGTGCTAGTTCTTCTAATAGCTTTACACATATTTCTGAAAGTTCACCTGAAAATTTAAATGTAGATTATGAGCAACTTTAAAAAAATTATGGTACAAATGATAATTTAGATGATATTCAATCACCTGATAATCTTGAAACACCACCAGCTACACCTGGTAATGCTAGTCAAACTCAAAATACTAGGAGTGGAGGTCGTGGTAATACAGGTAGGCCTCTCCTCCCTATTAAGAGGAATCGAAGACTAAGAAGTAAGTGCTGAAATTTTTTTGAAAGACTAGAAGAAGATAAAAATTATGTAAGATGTCAAATTTGTAAGAAATTTTATAAACATGAGATCGGAGGTAAGGCAGGGAGAACGGGTCAACTTCGTAGGCACATGGTAGATAATCACCCTATTACATGGGGTGTTGATGAGGAAGGTGGGCAACAAAACTTAACCCGGGTTGTTACACCTTGTGCGTACCAAGGTGACGTAATGAATATGAGACTTGTTAATTATTATTTAAATAATTTTAAAGTAATAATATGGCTATATATGATGTTTGGATAGAAAATATGAAGTTTGGGAAAAATCGGATTAAAGTTGCGAAAAAACCGACTAAGGATTTGCCTTGTAACAGAGCTTTTTGAGAAATAGATTTTGTGTGCTATATGAGGTGTTTTGGGGACATATTATATATCAAATTGAGGGTCTTGGAATTTAGTTTCCAACGCTCTTAACCGTTCATTCATACGACATCCGGATAAAAGGTTATAAGCGTTGGAAGAAGGACGGATGCTAGGGTGCCAAGTAGCACCTTTTGACTTTTCAAACAAAATGGATATTTATATCCTTATCTCGTTTCTTTCTTCGATTTACCAGAACACACAACCAAATAAGACCCCTAACTTTACTCTTAAGCTCTCTGCAAGAGCTTCAAACAAGATTATCATCCCAGGCATGGAATCAAGAAATGATAACATTAAAACGATCCCTTCGACGTAAGTATCGCTATATCGCCTCTCTTTTTCTTTGTAGTTTGAGTTTTGGAAGGTACTTCATAGTTAAGAAAACGTGTACTTTCTGTATTTAAGTGTTTAAATATCAATGAAGGTTGATAAATTCGTTTTCTAATAGCTAGAACTCACGGGACGGTGATCGGAAAGCCGTGAGTTCGAGTTATTCACTTGTAGCGGATTGTTTTGTGGATTGTTTTGTGTTGTTGTTGGGCTGTGTGTTTTATTACTGTTTTGTGGATTTTTGGAGGAGTAAGGTTGTGAAGCAATACCACATAAATGCAGGGTGGTGGGCTGGTCTTTCATCGTAACATTTTCGGGCCATTTGACACTACTACGGTGGTCATTTTGTGTATGAAGAGATTGGGATGTGTTGGGCTGTTTTGTAGTATTTTGTGGTGTATATAAGGCTGTAAAATAATTTATACATGTTGATATTGTTGTGTTTGGTGTTATCTTGAATTTGGAGGAAGTAAGGATTATAGGGAAGATGCTGCTCGTTTTAATACAAAATAAATTTGTCATTCATTGTGCGATAGTTGTACCTTTCGTAACTTAATGATAGTATTATTGTTGTTGTTGTAGATTAAGGTACGAAGAGGCGAGTTCAACTTGATGATTGAAAATATTGTGATAAGGTATGTTAAGGCTATTCATTCTTTCCTTTTTGGCATGATCCATATGATACAAGAAATGAGCAAGTACGCAACTTTCACAAATAACTCTATTCCTAAAAGTACTAGGGTTGCCTATGTTCTTGATTCCCCATATGCCCTACTAATCATATCGTCTGTTCATGGGTCTTATGATATTCCGAGAGATCTTATAAATTTACTTCCTTATGCATTGCATTCATTTATACATGTACATTGATACATGACCATATGGAGTTATATATGCGTATATTATATGTATATGGGATATGGAAAAGGTTATGCAGTTATATACGCACCACCACCTGATCAGCTGGTATACGTTGATGATTTCGCCCATAGTGGCTGAGATGATATGATGGGATGCCCTCAGAGGCTTGATGATATTATGTACGCATATACTTATGCATGGTATGGCATTTATACGCACATGCATGACATTATAAATATTTTCATGATTCATAGAGCTATTCAGACTTACAGGTTGAGTTCCTTACTCCATGTTTCTTTCATGCCTTACATACTCGGTACTTTATTTGTGCTGACGTCCCTTTTGCCTGGGGACGCTGCGTTTCATGCCCGCAGGTCCCGATAGACAGGTTGAGAGTTCTCCTAGTAGGCTATCAGTTCAGCGGAAGGCGTTTGTACACTCCATTTGCTCCGGAGTTGCCTATTTGGTCAGTATGATTTGAATATGTATTGATTGGTATGGCGGGGCCCGATACCGACCTTTATGACATTTATGTACTCTTAGAGGCTTGTAGACATATGACATGTATATGGATACTTGTATGGCCTTATCGGCATATGTCTTGAGTATACAAATGATCATGTCGGCCTTATAGGCCCGTATGTTACATGTATAAGTTTCTATATCATATTGGGTCGTCCTACGTCTAGTATTCCCTTATGTTTTATTCTCGTTATCTCATGACGGCCCTTCTGGCCCACTTACCTATGATGGTATGATAAGAAAGATATGTTGCATTGGTACTTGGTTGTGTAAGGCACCGGGTGCCCGTCACGGCCCTGCGGTTTGGGTCGTGACAAAAGTGGTATCAGAGCAGTTCTGTCCTAGGGAGTCTACAAGTCGTGTCTAGTAGAGTCATGTTTATGGGTGTGTTGTGCACCACACTTATAAGCAGGAGGCGACAGGGTATTTAAGACTATCACTCTTTCTTCTTACTCTAGATCGTGTGGTAGAGCTCAGTTGTAAGAAATTCAAATTTCTAAATTCTATTTTATTCGTTATACAATGACATCTACATCCAGAAAGACAGTTGGTAAGAGATTGAATGCGGCTGTGGAAGAGTTGAGTCAGAGGAACTCGATTTTGCGTCATGCTTATGATGAGTAAATGTAAGGCCTTCAGTAGATATGTGTGTACTACGACGTGTGAGCCTCTTGATAAGGAGACCTAAGGCATGAATATCTATTTACCCCTGTGGTAAAAAGCAACGAGAGAATCAGAAGGTAGATACAAGTTTCAATAAGTAAAAGAAGCTAGGTGAAGAAGGATACGAGGTACCCAGTTAGTAATGATTATCTGTATTTACAATTCAGGCAGAGAAATATAAGCATTCTGAGTTACTTTCAACAATAACAAAGATATATTCACCTGACAACACCCATCTCAATTATGCCATATGAGAGCTAACAGATATAATTTAAGAGAAGGATGGGATGTCAGGATCCAGCTGGGGTTAGAGTAACCCAAAATTGTGGATGGATTGTTATCATTAGCTCACATTTCTAAGGGATATTGCAAACGTGGTAATGGTTCTCCTTGTGAGACACCCAGATGGTGCACTCTAGAATAGTACAATCAGATATGAATACTAGAATGTTCAAAAATTTCAGATGGGTGGCATTGGAATCCTAGAAGGGATAAATATTTACCTTTGTATGGCTCTCGTCCCTAGTAAAGAGAGAGTGTTAGGCGACCCGAAGAGCCAGTGAGTTGAATCAAGGGGGGCTAAAAGTGAAAGAATCTTTTGAAGAAGTTTTTAGAATAAAGTGATAGACAAAAATATCAGCAGGAGAATAAGAAGAGAGTAAATGAAGCATTAAGAGTAAGATGTGATAAATGGATGAAAACGGCAAATCAAAATATGACACGACGACAGAGTCTATAGTCAAGTGAAGGAAAAGATAAGAGGAGACATGCATGGAAACAATAGAAGAGTATAAGACATAAAGTCATATCCTCATTTCGAGAAATGAGTTGATGACTCTAATGTGATTACCAGAAGGAAAAGTTAGACCCCCGGAGTAAAAGAAATTAGTATGGACTAGTGAATAAGATAAACTGAACATGAATTCGAGACCGAATGATTTGATAATAGTTGACATCGTGAGAATTTCAGAGATCGCATTCCGGCGATAATTGAATGGACAATAAAAGAATAACCTTTAAAGGTCATTTAGGAAGACACTCCTCTAAAACAAGCGTTATGAGCAGAGTTAAGCTTAAGGGACTAAGTGTGCCAGTTACAGTAGGTATCACCTTCGTGCGTAAGAAATTAAATTATCCTTGGTACATGAGGGTTACCGCAAGGCAAGTAAGAGTCTGCGAAGATGTGAAAAGACGCCAAATATGAAGAGGTGAAACATTTATAGGTAAATCTTCATAGCATTAAATGATAGTACTCCCCTAAAGGATGAAGATGGTGTGATATGGTATTAAGTCGGAATTATGTGGTTCAGGTAACTATGGAATAGTAAAGGAAGAATGTGGTAGAAAGGCGAAAGAAATGAGATTGAATTTATTCAAATCCTATGGCTATGATACGACTCCAGAACATTATGTAAGCATGACGACGGGGAGAGGCAGTAAGGGTTCCATCACTAGATGTTATTGATAAATAAGTGCAAGTGAACATTGGATACAAAGGAGCCAGTGTGCGGGGTAAGTAAGAATGGACTAAAGTGTAGTTAGTAGTTGATTTAGGAAGAGCTTAGCCATGGCTAAACAAGAGGATACAGACAAATCAGCAGGTTGTGCAAGATAAACATAGTGAAACCCAACGTAGGGAATTCAGTATCGCAAATATGATGACATTGTAATCCTTGAGAAATATTCATATAGGAGTTGGGGTTGTTAAAGGTACCATATAAATATTACGAACAAAACGGTGCCACTGAGAAGACAGTCAAAAATTTCAGTTCAGAATCAACCTTACGAGCACAAGGGCACGGAGGTAAGTAATTAAGGACAATTATAGGTGAGTAAGAACGTCAAAAATTCTTTCGGGTATATGATGTAATAAGCTCATAGCTTTACAGAAGTCAAAGGGTCTCTCTTAACTACTACAAAGAAAGACTAGTTGAGGGAATAAGGAAGAAGGCTTCAACTTAAGCATAGTGACATAAGGAAGAAATGGTCTTGTAACAAAAGTCTCACAACAACATTGTATGCACTCCATAAGAAAGTGGCACCTATCGTGGCTAATGAACGGGAAAAAAATAATCAAAAGATGATATTTAAGATCATATGAGTTACAGGAAATTCCAGTATTTGTGGGCAATGAGATAAGCCATGTATTCATGCAACAAGTGGCAGAACGACCGTGAAAAGTAATTGCTTATGTTTAAAGACAACTAAGAAAACACGAGAAGAATTATCCGACCCATAATTTAGAGTTAGCCGCGGTGATTCATGCGCTATAGATGTGGAAGCACTATTTGTATGGAATTCATGTTGATATCTATACGGATCATAAGAGCCTTCAATATATATTCAATCAAAAGTAATTGAATTTACACCAAATGAGATGGTTAGAGCTATTGAAAGACTATGGCGTTGATATTTTATACCATTCGGGGAAGGCGAATATAGTAGCCGACGCCCTCAGCCGTAGATCTATGGATAACCTATCATATTTACAGCTAGAGAAGTGTGGGATAGCCCATGAGATTCATCAGCTAGCTAGTCTTAGAGTTCGATTACTGGACTCAGGTGATACCGGAGTTACTATTCAGGACACGACAACATCCTCTTTAGTAACTGAAGTGAAGGAACGCCAGTATGAGGATCCCGTGCTAGCTCGTTACAGAGATACATCCCCTCAAAAAGAGAATACACCATTTGAGATTACAGGAGATGGAATCATCAGATATCGAGGTCGATTATGTGTTCTAATGTGGCAGGGTTACGCCAGCAGGTTACGGGAAAAGCTCACTATTCTTGTTATTCTATTTATCCAGGAGCGACGAAGATGTATCATGATATCAGGGGAATATACTGGTGGGATGAAATGAAGAAGGATATAGCAGAGTTTGTTGCACAGTGCCCTAATTGTCAGCAGGTTAAGGTTGAGCATCCGAAACCCTGTGGATTGTTACAGGCTATAGAGATTCCGACTTGGAAGTGGGAAGTGATTAATATGGATTTCATCATAGGCTTACCTCGTACCCAACGTAAGTTCGATGCTATATGGGTTATTATCGATAGACTTACAAAAGTAGCCCATTTTCTGTCTGTCAGGACTATTTACTCAGCAGAGAATTATGCAAGGCTTTACATTAGGGAGATAGTACGACTTCATGGTGTCCTTATATCTATTATCTCAGATAAAGGTGCTCAGTTTACAGCTAATTTTTGGAGGTCCTTCCAAAAAGGATTGGGGACTCAAGTAAGTCTTAGTATAACATTTCATCCCCAGACAGATGGTCAGGCTGAACGTACTATTCAGACACTGGAGGATATGCTACGGGATTGTGTGATAGACTTCAGGGGTAGCTGGGATGATCATCTTCCACTTATTGAGTTTGCATATAATAATATTTATCATTCCAGCATTCATATGGCTCCATACAAAGCTCTTTACGGACGAAAGTGTAGGTCTCCTGTAGGATGGTTCAAGATTGGGGAAACTAAGTTAGTAGGACCATAGTTGGTACAACCGTCAATTGAGAAGATTAAGCTTATAAGGGAAAGGCTATTAGCAGCACAGAGTCGTCAGAAGTCATATGCAGGTAATCGACGACAAGACTTGGAGTTTCAGGTAGACGACTGGGTATTCCTAAAGGTATCATCGATGAAAGGCGTTATGAGATTCGGTAAGAAAGGAACGCTTAGCCCTCGGTACATTGGACCTTATAAGATTATACGCAGAGTATACCAAGTAACATATGAGTTAGACTTGCCTTCCAAATTGGAGTTTGTACATCCAGTATTTCATGTGTCTATGCTCCGTAGGTGTGTTGGAGATCCCTCTAAAGTCATTCTAGTTGACGATGTTCAGGTTACAGAGAAGCTATAATATGAGGAAGCTCTCATTTCTATACTAGATAGACAAGTTCGGAGATTAAGAACTAAGGATGTAGCTTCGGTTAAAGTACTTTGGATTAACAATAATGTGGAGGAGATGACTTGGGAAGCTGAAGAAGAAATAAAGACTAGGTATCCTCACTTGTTTCCACTTTCGGAGGAGGATCAGACTGAGACATCACAACCTTTAGGTTGGTAGCAGTACCGTTACAGAGGAGACTCTGCCAAAATTTCTATAGATTTTTGGGAGTTTAACATTCGAGGACGAATGTTTCTAAGGGGGAAAAATTGTTACACCCCGTGCGTCCCAAGGTGACTTAATGAATATGAAATTTTTTAATTATTATTTAAATACTTTTAAAGTCATAATATGGCTATATATGATGTTTGGCTAGAAAATATGAAGTTTGGAAAAAATCGAATTAAAGTTGCGGAAAAACCGACTAAGGATTTGCCTTATAACAAAGATTTTTGAGAAATAGATTATGTGTGCTATATGAGGTCTTTTTGGGACATATTATATACCAAATTGAATGTCTTGGAATTTATTTTCCAACGCTCTTAACCGTTCATTCATACGACACCCGTATAAAAAGTTATATGCATTGGAAGAAGGACGGATGCTAGGGTGCCAAGTAGCACCTTTTGACTTTTCAAACAAAATGGATATTTATATCCTTATCTCGTTTCTTTCTTCAATTTTCCAGAACACACAATCAAATAAGACCCCTAACTTTACTCTTAAGCTCTCTGCAAGAGCTTCAAACAAGATTATCATTCCGGGCACGGAATCAAGAAACAATAATATTAAAACGATCCATACGACGTAAGTATCGCTATATCGCCTATCTTTTTCTTTGTAGTTTGAGTTTTGGAATGTACTTAATAGTTAAGAAAACATGTACTTTCTGTATTTAAGTATTTAAATATCAAGGAAGGTTGATAAATTCGTTTTCTAATAGCTAGAACTCACAGGACGGTGATCGGAAGCCGTGAGTTCAAGTTATTCACTTGTAGCAGACTGTTTTGTGGATTATTTTGTACTGCTATTGGGATGCGTGTTTTACTACTATTTTGTGGAGTTTTGGAGGAGTAAGGTTGTGGAGAAACACCACATAAATTCAGGGTGGTGGGCTGATTTTTCGTCGTAATATTTTCGGGCCGTTTGACACTACAACGGTGGTTGTTTTGTGTATGAAGAGATTGGGGTGTGTTGGGCTGTTTTGTAGTATTTTGTTGTGTATATAATGTATGCATATTGATATTGTTGTGTTTGATGTTATCTTGAATTTGAAGGAAGTAAGGATTATAGGGGAGATGCTGCCCGTTTTAATACAAAATAAGTTTGTCGTTCGTTGTGCGATAGTTGTACCTTTCGTAACTTAATGATAGTATTGTTATTGTTGTTGTAGATTAAGGTACGAAGAGGCGAGTTCAACTTGGTGATTGAAAATATTGTGATAAGGTATGTTAAGGCTATCCATTCTTTCCTTTTTGGCATGATCCATATGATACAAGAAATGAGCAAGTACGCAACTTTCACAAATAACTCTATTCCTAAAAGTACTAGGGTTGCCTATGTTCTTGATTCCCCATATGCCCTACTAATCATATCGTCTGTTCATGGGTCTTATGATATTCCGAGAGATCTTATAGATTTACTTCCTTATGCATTGCATTCATTTATACATGTACATTGATACATGACCATATGGAGTTATATATGCGTATATTATATGTATATGGGATATGGAAAAGGTTATGGAGTTATATACGCACCACCACCTGATCAGCTGGTATACGTTGATGATTTCGCCCATAGTGGCTGAGATGATATGATGGGATGCCCTCAGAGGCTTGATGATATTATGTACGCATATACTTATGCATGGTTGTGAGTTCGAGTCACCCCAAGAGCAAGGTGGGGAGTTCTTGGAGGGAAGGATGCCGAGGGTCTATTGGAAACAACCTCTCTACCTCATGGTAGGGGTAAGGTCTGCGTACACACTACCCTCCCCAGACCCCACTAGTGGGATTATACTGGGTTGTTGTTGTTGTTGTATATACTTATGCATGGTATGGCATTTATACGCACATGCATGACATTATAAATATTTTCATGATTTATAGAGCTATTCAGACTTACATGTTGAGTTCCTTACTCCATGTTTCTTTCATGCCTTACATACTCGGTACTTTATTTGTGCTGACTTCCCTTTTGCCTGGGTACTTTCTTGTTTACCTTTTAGTTTTGCTGCTTCACCATATCTTGTTTCTTATATTCAAAGATTTTATAACCCTTTGTTTAAAGGTATTCTTAGAAGTACTTGTAGAGCTAATATCTTTAGGCTTTTTGGACAATATCAGACATATATCTGTTATCTGTTCGCCAGTCTTTCTTATAGAGTTTCTCTTACTTCTGATATTGGTCGTGTTGTTAATGGAAATGATTATTTGATTGTTACATGCCATTTGATATATGATAATTTTTGTATGCAAAAACGTATTATTGCTTTTAAATATGATGAAGATCAATGTCATACTAGTGCATTTATAAGTAATACTATCCATGAAGTTGCTATATTTTATAATCTTTTAGAAAAAGTTTTGTGTATGTCATTTGATAATGCTTCTAACAACAATGTTGTTATTACAATATTAAAATTGCATCTACACCCACCACTTCCTGAAACATTTCATGTTAGGTGTGCATGTCATATTTATAATTTAATTGTGAAGAGTGGCCTTGAATTATTTAGAGATGAGATCACTTTAGTTAGAAAAGGTGTTGGTGTAATTCAAGAAAATAATAGAAGTGCTAGATTAAATGTATTTAAGGAAAAATGTATACAATATGGACTAAAACTAAGACTCATGCCTGAAGAAATAGTTACTAGGTAGAATTATACTTATTTATTCTTAAGATGTTGTTATATATATAAAATGCCTATAACTGAAGTTGCTAATTCTCATTATACCGATCCTAACCGTTTGTTAACATCTAGAAGTTGGGATGTCATTGAAGATGTTGTAAAAATTTTACAAAAATTTTATGTGGCTACACTTGAGTTTTCTCGAGCTTATTATCCTACTATTGCAAATGGTTTAGTTCATATTGCTGAAATTTCTCTTGTACTCCATAATTTGAAGAAGAAAGAAGGATATACTTCTGTTGTTGAATCTATGCTAGATAAATTTAAGAAATATTTCTACCAAATTCCCCCTATTTACCTAATTGGTGCTATTTTAAACCCTTATATCAAAATGACCACTTGTCGCCAATTAATCACTGCTTTATATGTTTATATGAATATTGGACCAACTGAAACCCATGATATTAAAACTTGTATTTCTGAGCCACACAAACATTTACAAACTTTATATAATTATTATGTTAACATTGTTGATGTTTCTGGTGTTGTAGATGCAAATATTCCTTCAAGTTCAATTTCAACATCTGGGACCAGTGCTTTGGAGGATAATAATGGTGATGAAGATTACTTAATTTGGTCTACATTAGGAGAGCATCAACAAACCAGTAGCAGGAATATTGACGAACTCCAATTCTACTTGCAAAAGTCATCAGAGACCCGCACAAAGGAATTTCTACCGCTGGGTTGGTGGAGGATCAACTCAAATCAATTTCATGTTCTTTCGGCCATGACTCGAGACGTGCTAAATGTGCCAATTTCAACAGTCGCATCAGAGAGCACATTTAGCCAAGCAAGGCATCAACTAGGAGATACCCATCATTCATTGGGCAGCAACGCTTTGGATATTCTAGTGTGCTTCGGAGATTAGATAAGATCAGAACGGCGAAATCAAGGGCGTGATGAGGTAGATGAAACGGAGGACCAAGAAATTAAAGATATAATAATTTATGGTTCCGATTCAAGCAATGCCGAAAACCAAGAACCTCATGTTGACATGGATGAACTTACAAAAATGATGCAAAACATGTGATGTACTCTTTCTTATTTTTATAATTATTGTAAACTTTTAAGTTGCAAGTTCAAAAATAAAATAAAAATCAAAATAGAACTTGTAAATTAATTTGACGTATTGTTTATTATTCAATGAAAATATAAAACGAAAGCCTTCGGAGTTTGGTCCTTAGATATTGCCTGTTGGTCTTATTAAATAATTTTTTGTAGCCACTTACTTTCAAATTTAAAATTTAAAATTTTAAAATTCAAAATTTAAAACTTTAAACTTTAAAGTTTAAAGTTTAATTCTAAGCCTTAAAAGTTTGCAAACACTTAAGTATCAATAACATTGAATAAGAAAAATAAAATATACTAAAAATAAAATAAAATAAGTAACCCAGCCTGGTCCGAACCCGTTAAGTCCGAACCCGGACGGGCCCTAATTAGATCGGAATTTCCCAACTCGTTACCAGACCGTTTATCCAGCCCACTTACCAGCCCGAAACAATAACCGGACAAGCTATTTTTTTTCGTGTCCAGTCCGGACCAGCCCGTCCGGTTATCACCTATAATCCAAATTTATGTATTTGACATCTCAAATTTACTCACGCTCCGTGTTTACACGTAAACACATCAGTTTATCATGGTTAAATGGTAAATTAATGTGAGTATATACTCCCTCCATCTCAATGTATCTGTCGTGATTTCTAAAAATAGTTGTCTTAAATTATTTGTCATTTTAGAAGTTCAAGACAAAATTAATTATATTTTTCCCATTTTACCTTAATATAGTAATTATTCTTGAAAATGGAGATAACACAAAAATAGAATAAATATTCAATGAAAAAAGATCATATCTTAAGACATAAATAAGGGTAAAATAGTCTAAAATCTCTCATAATTAATGTTTCTTAAGGAGCGTGTAAAAGAGATACACGACAGATAATTTGATACGGAGAAAATATTATATTAGGTTATCACAATTAGTAATAAATTTGGAAATTTCGAGCTTCATTGCCGTAGTGATAGTCAATAATTAGAGGGGTTTAGAATTAGCACGAGTTTCCCTAGGTGCGACTAATCTTGTTTCAATCGAGGAAAACGAAATATGAAAAGAATAACGAAAATATACATTAAATAACTATGGTGGAGCCAAAATTTAAAATACATGAAAAGAAAAAAAAAACAAGAATGTCATGTCCGAGATTTAATTCATTATCATAAAGTAATTTTTGAATCACCTTTACTGTTAAATTAGAATATATTCTTATATTGAGAGAATTAACAACATATATACAATGAAAAAGTTTCATTTTTGGCCTATATTGCGTGCATTACAATTTTCCGACTAAAGGGTATAGAGCTAAACTTAACTCTGCCGTTGATTGCTTGTGTAAATTTTATATTATTTTTCAGATTATTAATTTTACTTATTATAGATAATTATATTTATTTTTTAAATACTCCCTCCATTTTAGAGTTGTTCAAAGTCGAACCGTAACCGTTAACCGAACCGAACTGCTGGATTATTGGCTTATTGATATCGGGTTATCGGGATAATGGATGGTGAACGGATTGAGATCTTACAATTAACAGCTTAACAGTTTGGGGGCGAATTACTCAATTTTTTTATCGGATAAACTGTTAACCCGTTAAGAATTTTTATATTTACACTTTTACCTCCTTATGCATGACAATATGTGTATCTTCATTACGTAGTTAATTTCTTCTAGAGAAAGTCATGACCTCTATGAATTGTATTTAGAAATGGGATCAACAGAAGCTACCGGTGTATTATCAGAAAATAAAATCTGAAAATACCTTCAAGTTTTCGGTTATCACTTAATAAGTTGATAGACTTACTCATTTCCATTTTATTATTTTTTTTTCAATGTTATAGCAAAGACGACCCTACAATTGAAGTTTTAGCAGCAGATTTAGACTTCACGAGTAAGCCCCACATCTTTCTAGTGGTGTTCAAGAGTTCCAGATTCTACCTATATTTTTATTCAGACAGTGAACTATGTAGATTGGCCGTTTGGTATTCACAAGACTAGGATTGTTCAAAACAATTCTATTTAGTTTAGCCGATAAACCGCCCGATAATCATTAATCCGATATCAATCCGCCTGTTATCTTATTGAATGGCTAACGGATTTTACTACATTTATAATCTAATAATCGATAAGCTGAACTATTAAGCGTAATTATCCTCCCGATAAGTACCCCTACTCCGTTCACTTTGAGATGCTTTTAGCCACCGGAGAAATAATGGTAAGTCTAGGGCGACGAACATGGTTCAAGAGTGTCTATACAAAACCCCTCTCTTATTCACTCAAAGAGGTTTAGGTACTTGAATATAGCCTAATTGTTCGGGTCTATTTATGGTTATTGCTTCTGTGAACCCTAGATGTTGTCAGAGTAAAGGATCGTCAACAAGGGCGTTACTGTAGCGACCCGACTTGTCGTTCTAAGAATTAACGCCTCATTCAGTGACTTAAGGTTTCGAGCAGCTTCGCAATATGTATTATGACCCACGAGTGTGGTCGAGTTTGATTTACTGAAGATTCGGAATTAAATTAAAAGAACAATCCTTATTTAGAAGTATAAATGGAAAAAGTTGACCGGAGAGTTGACTTTTGAGTAAACGATCTCGGATTCAAATTCTCATGGTTCAAATAGCTCTGTATGGTGATTTTGGACGTAGGAGCGTGTCCAGAAAATTATTTGAAAGTCCGTAGTGGAATTTAGCTTAAAATGGCAAAAATAGAATTTTTAGAAAGTTTGACCGGGGAGTTAACTTTTTGATATTGGGGTCGGAATCCAATTCTGAAGATTTGTATAGGTCTGTCATGTCATTTATGACTTGTGTGCAAAATTTGAGGTCAATCGGACGTGATTTGATAGGTTTCGGCATTAAATGTAAAAGTTGAAATTTCTTAGTTTCATTAAGCTTGAATTGGAGTATGATTCATGGTTCTAGCATTGTTCGATGTAATAAGTTCTTATGATGTTTTAGAACTTGTTGGTATGATATGACGGGTCCCGAGGGGCTTAGGTATAGTTTTGGATCATTGGTTGAAAGACAAGAGTGAGTTGCTCTGGTGGTGAGCACCTTCCACTTCCAACCAAGAGGTTGTGAGTTCGAGTCACCCCAAGAGCAAGGTGGGGAGTTTTTGAAGGGAGGGAGCCGAGGGTCTATCGAAAAAAGCCTCTCTACCCCAGGGTAGGGGTAAGGTCTGCGTACAAACTACCCTCCCCAGACCCCACTAGTGCGATTATACTGGGTTGTTGTTGTTGTTGTTGGTTGAAAGGTTAGTAAAGTTAAGAAATTTGGGAGTTTGACCGTGGTCAATATCGAGTCAAGACGACCTCCTTTCAGTATTTTGAGTGCACGGGCAAGTCCGTAGCATGTTTTATGATTGAAATTCATATATGGTTTGTGTCCGAGAGGTTCCGGATGAGTTTCAGGGTAGTTTCGGATCATTTCGGAGAAGTTTGAGTTTGTTGGTTTCTGGTGAAACATTGTTCATTCGCAATTGCGAACCATTTATGGAAATTGTGAAAACATTGTTCATTCGCAATTGTGAACCATTTATGGCAATTGCGAAAACAATGTTCATGTGAGGCACTGTTCATTCGCAAATGCGAAGTTTTTGTCCGCAAATGCGAACCTGGGCAGAAACTTAAGGATTGAAAATCTGTCATTTTTTCATTTTCGATTGGGATTTTTGGAGCTCGATTTTTGGGCGATTTTGAAGATTTCTTCACGACTTCGACTGGGGTAAGTGTTCTATATCCTAAAGTGATTATATTTCATGAATCTATGATTATATTCTTCGTTTAATTCGGACTTAAATGGAAGAAATCAAGATTTTTACAAAATCTTTTTTAAAAAAAAATTTAAGATTTGGAGGTCGAGTTGTTATTGAAATTCGATAAAATTGGTATGGTTGAACTCGTATCGGAATGAGTATTCGGATTTCATAAAAATTATGTCGGGTTCCGAAGGACGAGTCCCGCGTTGACTTTTGTTGAATTTTTGGAATAAAATTTTAAGTCGACGTATTATTATCCGAAATTATTTTCGATGAATTTTAATGAAGTTATACAATTAATTTGGATAGATTTTGAATTGTCCGGAGGCCAATTCAAGCAAGAAGGCTATTTTGGAATATCGGCCTAACTTCAAAAAGGTAAGTGTCTTGCTAAACCTCGAGTGGGGGAATTAACCCTTAGGCATTGAGTCTTATGTGCCATTTGTGAAATGTGAAAAGTCGTGTACGCGAGGTGACGAGTACGCACTCGGGCTTATACGTGCAAAATTCATTGAAATAAAGTCTTAGGCATTATCGCGTAGTAAATTGAAAAATTGTTGAAAATTATTAAATCATCTGTTTGCCATGCCTAAATTCTTATTGTTGAATTTGTTTTTATATGATAATTTGATGTGATTGTTACTTGAAATATTTATAAAATTCCGTGAGTATTGTTGGTTTAATATTTCTTGGAAATTAATTTCAATATGAATCTTCTTATGCAAATAATTAATTTAAGCGAGCTTAAGAATAAGTATTAATATAATTATCTAAATTTGCATTAATAAAGATTTTGCTTTATGCTAAGTAATTTCTATCTCAATTGATTATTTTTGGGTGTTATATACATTGTGTGGAGCCTTGGACTATTTGTTGTGAAATTAATTGATTTTATGATATCTTTAGAATTTGGTTGTGGCCATTGGGCAAATTGTGATATGAATTAATTTTATTATATTGTCATGTTAATTTCCCGTGTAAATTGTTGTGTTGTGTGAGTTACTATTTTGGGGAGATAAGGGTGGCATTTCACTGTTGATATTATGTGGGTATAAGGGTGACATTTCACTGTTGTTGTGTTTGTTGGAATATTGTCTGGGCGGAGCGATAAGGGCGGCTATAGGAGCGATAAGGGTGGCAATAAGAGCGATAAGGGTGGCTATTGATATTGTATGGGCGGAGCGATAAGGGTGGCTATAGGAGTGATAAAGGTGGCAATATGAGTAATAAGGGTGGCTATTGTAAGGGACAATATGTGATGATGTTGGGTTGTGATGTTGATAATTTTCTTGTGATGTTGTGATTTTCTTGTGTTTATTTCTATACCTTGTGCAACTTGTCTTGTTGTTGGTAAATTGATAACAATCTGATTTATGTTGAAATTGAGAGCCTGTGGCTATTG
>AWOL01S0034877.1:45792-101108 GCA_000715115.1 Nicotiana otophora
TTTATTTGAGGAAATTATATTTGAAAAGATTTATCGAAAGAATTATATTTGAAAAATAATTATTTGAGAAAATTATATTTGAAAGAGAGTTATGTGGAAGAATTATATGTGAAAGACATTTATTTGAAGGACTTGATTTAACTGGGTGTACTTGTGTTTATTAATTGTTGAGTGATATTAAGTGTATTCTTGTTGTATACTGTGCATATCACTGGTTGTTCCATGTTGTCCTATTGTTATTTGTTTCATATTATTTTGTATATTATATTGCACAGGTTATTAGACTAGTGAGTGTTTTGACTGTACCTCGCCTCTACTCCATTGAGGTTAGTCTTGATACTTACTGGGTACGGACCGTGACATACTCATACTACACTTCTGCATATTTTTGTGCAGAGCCAGGTATTTAAGATATCGGACTTGAACAAAATTAAAGCGCGATCATAAGGATTCAAGGTAGAGCCGCTTGGCCGTCGCAGTCCCTTGGAGTCTTTTCATTTCATTGTACTGTTAATTTGTAATCAAACAGTATTGTATATTCGGTCCTCGTGATCATTCCATGTATTCAGTTAGAGTTCGTGACTCAGTACTACCAGTCTTGGGAGGTTGTGTATTGTAATTATTTCCGCTGTTAGATTTTAATTCAAAAAAAAATGGCTTCAAAATGTGAAAAAAATCGGCTTACCTAGTCTCAGAGACTAGGTGCCATCACGACGTCTGTGGTGAGATTTTGGGTCATGACAATTATTACTATGAAATTCATAAATGAAATAGTTAATGGTAGGGTTACCATTATCCTTTCCAGTATCCCCTGCCTCACTCAAGTGAATTGGTTTCAAGAGCATTCCGTTGGCGATTGAATTCTAAGAGTTCAAGGTGCACCCTCAGTATGGTTTTTTTTCTTTCTTTTATGAATGTTATAACTCCTAATTCTTTGGTAGCGAACCTCTTTGATAGTTCGACCGTTATCCCCCGTCTAACTCAACTATTCGACTGTACGACTATTGTGATGGGTCAAATAGGAAGAACTAGAAGATTTCACCTCTGGAAAGTGTAATTCTACAAGAAGACGAGATTAACCCGGATCAAAAGAAAGCTTCTTATCGAGAGAGTTTTGAACAATATATGTCTTTCACATCTAGGTATAACAATGAGTAATTTTTTAATTTCTAAATGGTAGTTCCAAAAAAACGCACTTCGATATTATAAATTTTGCACACCTATTAAGAAATAATAACTGAAGTGCATAATTTATTATGATACTCATATTAATTGATGTATATTTTTAGTGGATTTGAGAATCTTATTTGAAATGAGTAATTAATATTATGAGTATAACAAGAAAAAAGAAATTGTATTATCTTAATATGCTAAAAGTAAAAAGCAAAAGTAAATTTTATTTTTTTAGAATATTGAACAAGTAAAATAAAGCTGAAGGAGTAATTTGTAAGAAAATTTTACAACGAAGTTTGCACTTTTCGTTATTTTATCCTATTTTTATGATGGTACTATATTAAAAGATTCTGTCGTTAATATTGAGGAACTCTTTTGGCCTTTCTGTTTTAATTCGCCGAAAGTAGTGAAACACGTGAGAAGTTTGAGAAAATTTTGTCCGAAATGTAGCACTCACTCAAAAACGAATGTTGTACTGACATCTTTCGAAGATTGAGTGGTTTACTTTTACTAAGTGCGCTTTAGAGCCCGTTTGGCCAAGGCGCAAAAAATTGTTTATTTTAAAACATACTTTTATTCTAAAGTATTTTTTAATAAAATATTTTTGTAAAATAAAAGTTTGTATTTGATTAATTTATTTGAACAATAAGTTTTGCAAGCTCATTATGTTTGGTCAATCTTTCAAAAAAATAATTTTAAGTATCAAATTATGAAAAATGACATTAAAGGTTCAATTTGTAATTAGTAATATTAAAAAAATAAATTAAATTCTTATAAAAGAATTAATTAAAATATAAAACATAAAGTAAAAATATAATTAAAAATTCTAATCAATATAAAATATGTTATTCCAAAGCAATAACATTGAGTATTTAGTATTACTTATTATTTACATGATAATTTAAATATATCAAAATATATTATTCAATATAAATTAATAATCTAATCTTATGAATAGGAGAAAGAGAATAAAAATATGATTGAAATAAAAAATAGAAGAAATGTATGGTAGAAATAAAAAGGAAAAGGAAAAAAAAATTAAATTAATGAGGAATAATTTGAAAAATATAAATTTAAGTAAGGTTACTTTTGTCTTGAGCCGAGGGTCTATTGGAAACAGCCTCTCTACCCTAGGGTAGGGGTAAGGTCTGCGTACACACTACCCTCCCTAGACCCCACTAGTGAGATTATACTGGGTTGTTATTGTTGTTGTTACTTTTGTCTTGAATAAATTAATTTTCTATCTCTCCTTTTGCTTCTTGGCAGAAGTGAGAATTTGTAGTTTCTATCGAAAATCAGAAAAATTGCTTTTAGTGCTGTTCAAAAATACTTTTTAAAAAAGTACTTGTTTTGAAAAAAAAAAGAAAATATTTTTGACCTTCCAAAAACTCGGCCAAACAAGCTCTTAGACTGTAATCCAAAATCCCACTAATTTAATTACTAGTGACAACTGACAACTAACTAACCACACCAATCTAGACATATATTCATTAACAAACAACACATTCTTTTTCCTGTTTAATTTTCTTACACTAATCATATAAACTTCTTTTGCATAAACGGATTATGATTTTATATAGGTACAGTCAAACCTCTCTATAACAACTTTATTTGTTCGAATATTTTTTTGGTTGCTATAGTTGAATAATGTTATAGAGAATATATATTATAACATAACATAAGAATCAATTCCGAGAAAAACTTAGCTTTTATAATGAATCACTGTTATATAAGAATGTTGTTGTATTACAAAATCCATTAAAATATTTGATAGTAAATCCAGCTTGAAGTCGCTGTAAAAGCTCATAAAAATTTCAAATCCTGAATCTATTTCTATAGATAACCTTTTATAACATGTTAAGTTATATATGTTAAAAGTATGAATTCTATTACACTATTTATGTATTTGAATTTAACTTATATACATCGACAACTAAAGGCTTTTACATTGTCAATGTAATTTAATGTATAATAGTAGATTAATTGCCATTTTATTAGGTAATACAATGTTTATTACAAAAACTTATCTATCATTACCAAATAACTAAAGAAGGAAGCTTTGGAGCAACAATAAAGTTGTCTTCGTGTGACGTATAGGTCACGAGTTCGTGCCGTGAAAACAGCCACGAATGCTTGCATTACAGTAGACTGTCTATATCACACCTCTAGATATGTGTCCCTTCTTCAGATCCTGCGTAAATGTGAGATACTTTGTGCATCAGACTGCTTTTTTTTTACCTAATAACTGCGGTCCTTCCCTGAATCTTGCGTAAATGCAGAATGGTTTGTGCATCAGATTGTCTTTTGTTTTTTACCTAATAATTGATGTGATTGTGTAAATATTTTTGTTTATAAAAGGTAAATCTTTTTCGTTTTTCTCATTGAGAGCTCACCATTTGTTAGCTTTTGCGTTGTAACTTCTTTCTTCATGTCTGCTAAAACAAGAACCAGCTGTAGCTGCTGGTTTTCTTGTCTGAGCTTAAACTTTATTCTTGTATTTTTTCCTCTAATAACATTATCTTATGAACACCAACAATTGACAAGCTGTAATTTGTTTGAAGGAAGCTGGATTTTTGACGACTTTTATCCACTTTATGATTCATTGCAGTGTCCATTCATAGACCCAGGTCTCAATTGCCTCAAAAATGGCAGAATCGATCAAGATTTCCTCAAGTACAGATGGAAGCCCACAGACTGTGACCTCTCCAGGTAACATCAATGGCTTCTTTTTTCCAGCTAAATTCAGTTTCACTCTGGATTACAACAATAATAATACCATACATAGAGGCGGAGTCAGTATTTCAAGCTTATGTGTTCGAGATTCTAATCGTTAAAAGTTACTGGGTTCTAAATTAATCATTTATACATATTTAATGGATTTTGTAAGACAAACACAAGATTTGAATCAAAAGTTACTGGTTCCGCCAAACCCGGTCCCGACACTCTACTTCCGCCACTGATTATATACATAGTATAATCTCAGTAGTGAAATCTGTACATTATAGTGTGTATGCATACCTTACCCCTAACATGCGAAAGTACTGAGGCTGTTCAGTTTCGCTGTGGATTAACAATTGTTATTCATGTGTTCCAATTTTAATGCACGGATATGAAACTTGTGATTTAAAATCAGCTAGGTTATTTTTTTTGGCTATAATAGCATGTCAGTGAGAGGTCGTTTGGTAAGCGAATTAAATTATCTCAGAATTATAAATCTGGAATAAATTTATACTTTCAATCAAATAACCCCTAAGTGTACTATTTGATATTAAAGGAAAATATTGTTCAGAGGAAAAAAACGTTTGTCTCATTATTCAAGACTCTAAAATGTAGAAACTACTTGGAATAGACTATTGGAGAAAAACATAAGCAAAGCAAGTTGTTTATCCCTTCTCAAATGAAAAATATTTATCAAGAAAAATATTTTTCGTGTTTGGTTATTTATGGGTTTTGCTTCCTACCAAACACATCCTAAGGTAAAATGAGAAATTTACATTTAAATTATTTACAACAATAAGTATTATTACACACTGTGGGGTCTGGGTCTGGGTTACATTTAAATTATTTTTAAATATATAAATATTGTTTTTAGAAAGGATTAATAATAAAAAGATGTCACATAAAATGATCCTTAACCATAATTAATACTCCATTTAATACTAGTTGTTATCGAGAGTTTATGACGTCTGAGAATTGGGATATGTTAATTAGCCTCTTTTTTATTTTTTATTTTTATTTTTTATGTGTTTGTATAATGCACCCTTCCTCTTCTATCAATCGTTCAGCTAAATCCTAATTTAATCAGATTTTGCTATTTAATTTAGGTTGTTTAGTATTTAAAGAGTTTTTTCACGGTCTGACTAGTATTACCTAACTGTCAATCTACTGCAATCTCATATTTTATTCTGGTATTGGAATTGATTATGCTTTGTTACATAGGCATATTTAATGCCTCCTCCCTTGTAATTTTCTAAAATTATTTATAAAGAAAAATTCCTATGTTTTCTAGGAGTTTTTTTAGTCTGAGAGATATATATGCCAGTAAACTTTTAGTACTCTTACTTTTATTTTTTTTATTTTTTTAAATATTCGATTAAAATGAGTTTAAGTGCAGTAACATGGTCAGTGGAGATTCATTTGGCCAACCCCAACTTGCTTGGAAATGAGGCGTAGTGGTAATTGTTGTTATTTATGATAAAAAAGGAATTTTTTTCTGCTTCAAAATGAGTATCTATAGTTTGCCATTTCGATTACTAACTTATTATGATTGAAGACTTGTTTTAAGATGAATTGTGGTGGATTATTGCATAGGTTCAATGGCGAAGATCTTCTGCAAAATTTCAGAGGCAAAAGCTTCATGTTTGTGGGTGATTCCTTGAGCAATAACCAGTGGCAATCACTAGCTTGCATGCTTCATGCTGCAGTTCCGAATTCTAATTATACATTTGACAGAACAAGAAATCGTTCCGTTCTCTCATTCCCGGTGAGTCAATTATTTGACAGGTTAAAGTTCATGATGGAAAAATCAATTGCTTCATTTTTATGTCACGACGAAAGCTTTCAAAACTTCCTTTGTGCCAAGGGTATATCGGAAACAGCTTTTCTACCTTCTCAGGGTAGGGTAAGGCTGCGTACACACTACCCTCCCCAAACCTCCACTTGTGGGATTATACTAGGTTTGTTGTTATTTGTTGTTGATGAAAGGTTTCAAAAACACGTGTAGTTTACTCCTTTTTTTGTGATTTAAATGATACAACCCCTCTTTCTAATAACACTAGCATGTTTTCAGATCTATCGTGTTAATAGCTAATGATCATAAATCCTGCTCGGAAACCAATTGTTACCGTCCTACTTAGCCTCTATACAAATACTGGCCGCATTCAGACATGCCATTCATCTTCAACTCAGTACAAAGTGCATACCAGAACTTATTATGAATGTCTAACACGAGTCGTTTACTCTGTTCATGTAACGGAAAGACTGGAATTTGGAAGTGACTCGATATGTGATTGATCCTCAATTCTGGCATGCTTGCATATTTAATGGTTATGGCTAATGCTGAAATGTTAAAATGCCATCATTCTTTGAATTCTTAGCCAATGTAGAATGGTCTGTCATGATCAAATGAAGCATCAAATTCTGACTTGATTCTATACCTATAGCATCTCCTTGTTCTGCAACTTTCTTTAACTTTTAAAATGTATCCTTCTTTTCTTTCTCATGCTCTTTTTGGTGCATTTGGAAGGAGTTTGAGTTCACAGTCACATTCTTGAAAAATGGATTTCTCGTTGACCTAGTGGTCGAGGAAGCAGGCCGAGTTCTCAAGCTCGACTCTCTCAGCAGGAGCGACCAGTGGAAAGGAGTCGATTTCTTAATCTTCAACAGCTACCATTGGTGGATACATACCGGCAGCCTACAAACGTGCGCTTCTTCATCAACATAATAGAAAACCAGACTTCATTATTTCTAATTGCAAGAAAAAGAAAATCACATTTTCTTGATTTTCTTGCAGATGGGACTATTTTCAAGTCGGTGACAAAATCTACAAGGAGATGGACCATATGGAAGCATACAAGATTGCTTTGACTACTTGGGCCAATTGGGTTGATTCCAACATTGATCCTGCTGTGACTAAAGTGTTTTTCCAAGGAATTTCTGCTGTTCATTATCAGTAAGTTATCAGAGAGATTTTCTTCTTCCCCCTTAACATTTTAATCTGGACGAACCATCGGTTAGAGTTACTTGCAAGTATGAACACTCTATAACAGTAAAGTCACTTGACTATTTTCGTCACACTAAATTAACTGAACATTATGCACTATAACAGTGGTACTTCAACAACTACTATGCGTCAACTCTAAGCTACTTGCGGTTGGATGTAGGAACCTCGATATCATAAATGCTTTGTTTGGATCCATAATATTGCAGTACTCCCTACACTATAACTATTTTTTGTCACATTAAGTAGCTGAACTCTACTCGTTATAATAGTAAAGTCACAAAATATTACTCCCTATGTTTCGATTTAGATGACACACTTTCTTTATTAGTCCATTCCAAAAAGAATGACACATTCTACAATTGGAAATAATTCAACTTTAAACTCTTCATTTTACCCATTTTACCCTTAATGAGAAGCTTTTATAACCACACAAATGTCATGGCCCCACAAAGCTTTTACCCCATAAGCTTTTAAGACCACAAGTTTCAAACATCTTCTTTTTATTTTTCTTAAACTCCGTGCCGAGTCAAACTGCCTCATCTAAATTGAAACGGAAGAAGTACCTATTATTACAGTAAAGTCACCTTGATATTTAGGCTTTGTTGGTATAGTGCGTATTGTTTAATAACTTAACTGCTATAGTGGATAAAGTAAGCTACTTTAATATGACAAAAAATAGTTTTGCGAGTTATAGTTGGTAAAATTCAGTTACATTAATGTGACCATAGATATTGTGCTTTACAGGATAAATTGAAGTTAGCTTTCGGTTAATTGTGAAGGGGAGCCTTGGCGTAACCGGTAAAGTTACTGCTATATGACTAAGAGGTCACGGGCCGTAGAGACAACCTCTTGTAGAAATGTAAGGTAAAACTGCGTACAATAGACCCTTGTAGTCCGGCCCTTCCTCAGACCCTACACATAGTAGGAGCTTAGTGCACCGGACTGTCCCTTCCGATTAACTGTCCACCTAGTCACGTGCAAAAAAACACAGTAGGATCGCGTGACGCACATTAGTTCAGTGGCCATAATTGAAATTAACCTCTCCATTTAGTATGTTTACTTTGTAAAACTTAATCTAGACCAGTTAATTCAACTTGGTTACTGTTTCCTCCTTTCAGTGGCAAGGATTGGGATGAACCAATGGTGCAGGACTGCAGAGGACAAACAAAGCCAATAGAGGGGTCAAATTATCCAGGTGACAGATATCTAGGAGAGGCAGTGGTGAAGAATGTACTAAGTAACATGACAAAACCTGTCTATTTACTTGATATTACACTGCTTACACAACTGCGAAAAGATGGACATCCATCAAGATATGCCAATGGCGAAACCGATTGCAGTCACTGGTGTGTAGCTGGAGTTACAGATGCTTGGAATGAACTATTGTACACAATCTTGCTCCAGAAATAGTTTTTGAAGCTAGTGCATTCTTCTTTTCTTACCAAATCTCTCACTCATATATAAATGAAAACTTATGGCAAGGTGATTCTAAAGATCTATCGCAAACAACCTCTCTATCTTTACTAAGTAGGCGTAAGGTATGCGTACACAATACCCTACTCAGACCCTACTTGTGAAATATGCTAGGTAGGGGTAAGGTTTGTTGTTGTTGTTGTTGTTGTTGTTATGGCAAGGTGGCTTCCCTCTCCTGTATAAGAAGATTTTATCTTTTTTTGAGTAGTGCGGAGATATACTTCTATAAAGAGTTCGCCAAAAATATTCATTAAATACGTGTAAATAATATTTAAAGAAAAACAACGTGCACACGTTTGTAGAAGATAGCACCATGAGAAATATTGTACAATAATCATCAATTTAGGATAAGAAGTAAAACTATAGAACTTCTCCGGTTCCATATTCGAACCCATATATAGGTTGAGTTGTGATAATAGGTCTACACAATTTGCGCAAAATCACACCATTATTGAAAGTACATAGGGGGAGGGGTGAATTGTAGTCCTTTTTAATTTTATGCTTTTCTAATCGACTATTTTACCAATCTAGTCAACTGAACCTTAGATAGAAGTATGAAATGTGCAAAATTTAAAGTGCAAAAAAATAATAATGACACAACGATATTTTTATACTAGTCGATTCAATGTGAATCTTAATCTAATCCCCTTGGGTTGTAAAAGGGCGCTCTCCGTAAGCTCCTTGTTGTTTTGAGTATATAATTTGTTGACGAGTTTGTTACGCACATATTAATTATCAATTGATTTCAATACTTTTTTAACTCTTGATTTGTTTGATTGTAACTTATAATTTAACACTAAATAAGGTCACACTTTAAATTTTTTTCATTTTAATATTTTATTGAACTTTTCAATTCAAGTTCCACAATATTCTATTATTTTAAAATCTTCATGTGATTTACTAAAAGAAAAAACTTTCTAATTTTTAAACTCTAGTTTTGAAGAATTATTATTCGTAGTAATCTTCTAATACTAATATTAGGTTAACCAAATCGTAGACAAGAATTACTATCAAGTTACAAGACTAATATTTGTTATAGCAATAAAATCCAGAAATTTAATGAAAAATATCTCAAAAATAAAAATAAGTAGAGAAGATATATTTTACCTAAACACACCTACCCTTAAACCAACCTGACCCGACCCAAATTTCTGCTCTCTCTCAAAACGGACTTCACAAATGTGTGAACCACCCAAATCCCAAATCACGCAATCGGGCCATTCTTACCGGATCTTCCCGGTTCCCGGTCTCAACATCCGGTTCATATTCTCTTCTCCGTTCTAATCCAATCCAAACCCTAACCCTGTTTTCTATCGGATCTTCTGATCGGATCTCTCTCTGAACAACGTCAACGAAAAGCTCTCCACTTTATAGGTTCGCATTTCAACCCGAATCCGTCTCAAGTAAATCAACTTGAGCTCAATTTGAAAATCTCGTTTAATTTTCACTCTTCACAAAAATAGATTTCTTGTGCATTTTTTACTGGGGCCGAATAAGTGGAATGGATGTAGAGGATTTTTATAGCCGATCCCAATTAGTTTGGGATTGAGGTGTAGGTGATTTACTGTATTAATTCGATTGACTTTTTAGGCAAAGTTGGGTTTTTAATGTCTTATAGTGTGGCTTTGTGCTTATTTAAATTGGTTTTTGCAATTGTTTTTTAAAATTTGATTTGATTGGGAATTTGGATCATTTGGATGTTGTAAATGGCTCTAGTTATGAACTTAAATATGTGAGTATATGCATATACTTTGGTCAGTATAAAGCCACTGTTGCGAGTATCGTGGTTCAACATTGTTGTGAATTTTGTGAACAACATACGGTCCAGAGGCGGATTCAAGATTTAAACTTGATTGGTTCAACCTTTATTATGTTCTGACCACTGAATCCATTGCACCTTTGGATTTAGTGGTTAAGAACTTAATATTTGTTGAATTTTAGTGATTTTTTATATTATCTATGCTCTGGGTAAAAAGAAATTGGTTCAGCTGAACCCGTTGAGTCTATGTTGCAAGCCCCTACCGATGCTCTTTAGGGGAATGCCACTTCTATCAGACCCGTTTTCAGCCCAATAAACATGAGATTTCTTTTTTTTTTTCCCTCTTTTTTTCTTCTTGTCTTTGGCTTCTTTATATTAGAGCTTAGGCTGCAAAAGAACTTGCATATTTAGTGCTTTTGACTTCATGAGTTGTTTGTGCGTGGTTTATGGATACTTGAACTGTACAATCGGTGCTTCGGTGTCAATCAAGTATATCCTTCTTTGGCGGTTGTATAGGATACTTACCATTATTTTGCTCTCAATATTTTTTGTTTTTGTTTCATTATGAAAACGAATGTTCCTTCCAAAAGATATGAGTTATTATATCCACGCATAAAAAAAAGATCATAATCAGATAAATTGAGAGAGACAGAGAGAGCATAAATCAGATAGACAAACTGACTCCAGTTGAAAGAGTTGTGATGAGTATTAGGCTGGTTGTCTTTTTCAAAATTGAGTACATAACATTTAAAGTAATGTCTTTTTTTTTTTTTAATAACAAGATGAAGATCTACAGCATGTCTACAATGATTAGGATAGTATTATGAGGCTCAAAA
Source organism: Nicotiana otophora (assembly GCA_000715115.1). Lineage (NCBI taxonomy): Eukaryota > Viridiplantae > Streptophyta > Magnoliopsida > Solanales > Solanaceae > Nicotiana > Nicotiana otophora. The sequence goes on from AWOL01S0034877.1 coordinate 56,756, forward strand.
TTTGAGTTTACATCTTTTTCCTTTCTTCATATGCTGGATTTGGTTAATGATTTTGAAGTACAAACCTTTTTGACTTCCTTAAAGTTCTGCCATTGCATTTTACTTGGTTGCTGTTGTTCTGATAAAACAAAAAAGATCCTGATCAGAAACTTGGTTACTGTTATTTTGTCATTTAACAGCGTTTAGACCAAACCGTTTCAGTGAAAACAGATTGGTTAATTTAGCTTCATCCATGCCATGGAAATTCCAGTTGAGACCCCAGCAAAGAAACCAAAGAGGTTGACATCCGTTGTGTGGAACCATTTTGAAAGAGTTAGAAAGGCAGATATCTGTTATGCTGTTTGTGTACATTGTAAAAAGAAGCTTAGTGGATCGAGTAACAGTGGAACAACTCATTTGAGGAATCATTTGTTGCGGTGTCTAAAAAGATCCAACTATGATGTTTCCCAAATACTTGCAGCAAAGAGAAAGAGAAAAGAAACTACTGTTGCAGTTGTCACTTATGAAGAAGGGCAAAGGAAAGAAGAAACCGTTAACCCTGTGACCTTTAAGTTTGATCAAGAAGTAAAGAAAGAGGAAGCTACCATGCCTATCAACCTTGGCAGTGTTAGATTTGATCAAGAGCGGAGCCGTCTGGATCTTGCCCGTATGATTATGGTACATGGTTATCCTTTAGCCATGGTTGAGCATGTTGGATTCAAAATATTTGTCAAGAACTTACAGCCATTATTTGAGACTTTGACTAACAGTGCTGTTGAACTTGACTGTATGACAATTTATGCAAAAGAGAAACAGAAGGTGTATGAGGCGATCCATAACTTGCATGGAAGAATTACTCTCTCTGCTGATATCTGGACTTCATCTGAAAATGCACGGTATCTGTGTTTAACTGCTTTTTACATTGATGAAGACTGGAAACTGCAGAAGAAAATGCTGAATTTCATAACACTGGATCCTTCTCACACAGATGACATACTTTCAGAAGTTGTTATAAAAAGTTTGACAGACTGGGCCATTGATCGTAAGTTGTTTTCTATGACTTTCGATCATTGTACGGGCTATGATGAGATGATTTTTAGAATCAAGGACTGGCTTTCTCAAAACAGGCCTCTTTTAAAGAATGGTGAATTGTTTGACGTGCGTTGTGCAGTGCAGCTACTGAAATCAATCGTTTTTGATGTCATGGAAGCACTTCGAGATGTGATCCACAAGGTTCGAGAAAGCATAAGGCATGTTAAGAGTTCACAATTAGCCCTAGGAAAATTCAATGAGATTGCTCAGCAAGTTGCGATTAGTGGTGAAAGGCCTTTGATTCTTGACTGTGGACAGCAGTGGAGTTCAACATACTTGATGCTTGAAGCTGCCTTAGATTATAGGGGAGCCTTCTGTCTACTAGAAGAGCACGACCCTTCCTACACTTCCGCTTTGTCTGAAACAGAGTGGGATCGTGCTAGTGCTATTGCGGGCTATATAAAACTTTTTGTTGAAGTTACTAATGTTTTCACGGCAAATAAATGTTCAACTGCGAATCTATATTTCCCTGAAATATGTGATATTCACATCCAGTTGATTGATTGGTGTAAAACTCCTGATAATTTTCTTAGCGATATAGCGCTGAAGATGAAAGAAAAGTTTGATAAGTATTGGAGTAAGTGCAGTTTGACTTTGGCGATAGCAGCAATATTGGACCCCAGGTTCAAGATGAAGTTGGTGGAGTATTACTATCCTCAGATTTATGGTTCTGATGCCTCAAATCAGATAAAAGAAATATCTGATGCTATAAGGGAGCTTTCAAATGAGTATGCTATGGGCTCATCTTCGCTTGATCCAGATGCAGCTGGTACTTCTGGCAGCTTAACCAGTATCTCTAGTGGTACAAGGGACAGACTTAGGGGTTTTGACAAATTTCTCCATGAAACTTCACAAAACCACAACATAACGTCAGATCTTGAGAAATACTTGGAAGAGCCGGTCTTTCCACGCAATTATGATTTCAGCATATTGAATTGGTGGAAAGTTCACACACCAAGGTACCCTACATTATCAATGATGGCACGTGATATCTTGGGAGTTCCTGCATCCACTCTTGGGCCAGAGGTGGCATTCAATAACAGAGGCAAGGTGCTTGACCAAGATCGCAGTTCACTGAATCCAGCTGCTAGAGAAGCCTTGGTTTGTGGTCAGGACTGGTTGCGCGTGGAAACTGAAGGTAGTTTCATCTGATTTACATTTTCTTCTGCCTATCGTTTTAGGTGCTAATATTCTTATGATTTATTTTTAAATTGTTAATGGATGGTTGTACTTTACCAGAAACCAACTCACCTCACATCTATACTGCTGTGCCACTTTCTATGGAATCAAAGTAGGGCATGTGTGGTATGTTTCCTTATCTTCGCAAATTGTTTCCTATTCCAAGCCTTTCTTGTGTGTGTCGAACTTCTAATTTAGAGTTTATCCCTTTGCAAGGTTTGATGATTGGAGGATAGTTCAATCAGGACACAAGTGCTTGATTTCTTTTGATGACTTTAAACTTAATATCCAATTTAGTGCATATTGAGTAGATCTTCTTAAATATGATTGTATTGCTTTAAGATCAACTTCTTTCGATTTTCTTGCCTTTTCTTCAATTGTAAATGTTGATTGTAGTCAAGATATGTTATTCCGCCTTGGGGGTTTTCCCCTGCATAAACTGTAACTTTCACAAGTTATCTTAGGAGAGGAGTGTCGAGGGAAGATCAAGTTCAGATGGGAAGAAATTGACCTTTGTCCCTTTAATAAGTTTTAGGCAAGTAAGAAAATTAATTGTTATTTGGTATGAAGGGTCAAAGGGACTTCAATATTCCATGTAAAGATGGTTTATTCGCGCTCCAATTCCAGGCATTAAAAATGAAGAATTACTTTGCTGGTTTCTATACAATTTAGCTGCATTTGTCTTCTTATTGGTTTGTTGGTCTTAGTACAAGTTTGCTGATTGTCAATTCAAGTTTGGCTACAAGTAAATACAAGTAAAGATTTACTTGTAGCTTTGTGTCATTGTCTTAAAAGTTATCTGTTATGTTTTCAATCTAAAATCTCAACCATTCTATGCAGTGGAATTCAAAAATAGCTAAATTTTCAAGTGGTAATTGAAAAATAGCCACAGTTTCAGAATAATCGAAATTTAGCCACTTTTCATGTAAAAATAAATTTGAACGAAAACATTGTTCAAAATCTGAAAAATATTCTAGCATAATATACTGGACTTCCAGCATAATATACTGGGCCATCATAATATGCTGGAAGTTCATACACATGTGCTTCAATCTCCAGTATATTATGCTGGAACTTTCCGTGTGTTGGAGTTCCAGCATAGTATGTTGGAAGTTCATATACAGGTGCACCAATCTCCAGTATATTATGCTGGAATTTTCTGTGTTGCAGCAAAATAGTGGCTATTTTTTAATGACTTTGCAAACGTTGGCTATTTTTCAATTACCGGTCCGAAAACTGGCTAGACCGTGCTATTTTCACATATATCTTGGGTACAAGAAAACGATAAAAAAAACTTCTAAAAACTTAATAACCTTTGACATTTTTGCAAATAGATTCAAATTGATATCACTCAAACTGAGTAGAGATAATTGTGTTTCCTATTTCCTTTTAATTTTTATATATTCAATGAAATACTTTTTATTAGGACCACAGACTGCCTCGGCCCAACCTCGGTCAAGTCTCATGAGCCACAAGCGTACATAAGCCATGCTAAAAAGCCTCATTCTTAAATAGGCCAAAAGAATCTTAACTCAACCCAGTCTAGCCCAGCGGCTAAACCCATATTGACGGCTTTATCCAACACAATATACTAGAGTTTCACTAATAAAAGCTTATGGAAATTTTATCTAAATTTTATTTCTATATTTAGGAGTAGCTAAATGTTGGTTCGTTTTGAGATGATGGCTAACTTTTTATTAGCGATACTTGTTATTTGTTTGCATTAGGGTAGACTGTCTACATCACACCCTTGGGAGTGCGGTCCTTCCTGTACCCTTGTAGAACACGGAATACTTTGTGCACTGAGCTGCCATTTATAAATAGTGGCTATTTGCCCTATCTTTTCCCTAGGATCCTTTGAAATTATGGGTCCAAAACTTAATGGTTATAATATTTCGTAGGATTTTTACATATATATATTTATAGTACAAGTTAAAAAAGGTGTTCAATTAAACTCATATTCAAATCTATAGCCTATAGGTTCGCTCGTGGTTATAACTAGGGGTGTCAATGGTTCGGTCTAGCCGGCTATTTTATAAAATTTGTACCATACTAATTTTTCGGTTGTATAACCAAAATTAGACTTTTCGAAACCGTCCTAATTATGTTGGTTTCTCTTCGGTATCAGTACGGTTCGGATAGTTTTCGGTATTTTTTTAAATATCATGTAAAATTCACCAATAGAAGTAGAATGCAATAGCATATGTTCTTTTATAGGACTTAGCAAAACTCTCTAGACATTTTTACTGTTTAAAGGGTGATGAATTAAAAAAAAATGAAAGATGGCTACAGTATAGATCCATCAACTATTCTACAACAACGTAAAAGAAACCAAGCAAAGACAAAAAAAATATATTAATCACACGAGTGGAAAGATATTAATCAAGCTGAGACTCAAGAATAAAGTATATAGAAGATTAAATATTCAAAAAGATAAATCTAAATTATATGAAAAGAAACATATTCAATACATTGTAGTTTGCTACTCATAATTGCTAGAATACTTTGTATCTTACTAATGAAGATACTTGAAATAACTTAGTTTAAGTAGAAGTAGCATAATAGGTTTCAGGAATTAGTATTTTGAGTTTAATTACTTGTTGGCTTGCAACAGTTTTCATAATTCCAAGGCCCAGAGAAAAATTTAATGCATTATTATTTTTAAACTTACTATATAAATATATTTTTCACATGTAAAATTTATTCGGTACGGTTCGGTATTTTTTCATAAAATAAAAAACCTACCCTAACTATCGGTGCGATTATAGATTTATATAAAAACTTATAGTATCTTTTAAAGAAACCTAAAAATCGGTTCGTTACGGTACGGTTCGGTCAGTTTTCGAATATCCATTGACACCCCTAGTTATAACCTAGCACTCCTTGACTATTCAAGATTTGGAGTCAGTAAACCTTTAGTTCTACTTCATTTTTCTGCCGCTAAATGAAAGTACAAAGCAATAAATCAATCACTTGCGAAAAGGAAAAAAATGATTGAGCTAGAAAAAATTCAAAATTCCATATATCAGATTTAACGACAGATACAGGGAGCAGCCTATCCAAATCTTCCACATACAAAGCACAAATATTATGAATTCATACAAAAAAAAAACAAGGAATAACGACCGAGGAAACTCTAGTCACTAACAATAATCTAAAACAAAAGAGAATTCTGGGTACCAAAAATGAATAATGGCTAAAATAGCATACAAAATCCTTGAGATCAACAACTTCTTTATGCAGAGGTTTTCTTGTTTGGTTCAAACACATACTTGATCAGCGACTCTTTGATCGGTAGCAACTCAGGGAACTCTTTCTTCAACTTTGATGCATCCATCTCGTTGTTACTGCGAGCTGCAACAATTACCTTGGCCTGCTCTTCCAATGTGAAGTTGGCCCAAGTAAATGCTGGATCGATATATTTCTTGTACATTTCCAAGATCTCATTATGGCTCACAACACCGGGGTTTGTGAAATTCCATATGCCCGTGAGGTTACGCTTTGCCATCTCAATTGAAATCGGAAGAAGCTCGTCTAGTATGGTCATACTGTTAGGAATATTGACCACCTTATTGTAGCGGCTAATCTTGGTAATGAAATTGCGAGGGTTGTTGAGATCTGAAGATATTGGCATGCGAACTCTGAGTGTGCAAACGTTGTCATATTCTTTCAACAGCTCTTCAACCTAGTAGAAGGAAAAAAAGGAAAAACATATTAAGGTCTAATTCAGAAAAATGATGCTGTATTTGCGTTTCAGAGTCGTAAGGAGTGCTTACCATGGCCTTGGTCTTTGAATAGAAAGAACCAGCGAAATTGGGCGTATCTTCCTCCTTGAACCCAATACCGGAACCCTCTGGGTGCTTAGCATCATACTCGAATATGCAACCAGTGGCGAAATTCATCATCAGGAGACCGTGCTCTCTGCAAACATCTGCCAAGTTAAGAGTACCAGCAACATTTGTACGAATTGTTTCTGTTTTATGACTCTCACACCAATCAACATTGGGTCTACCAGTAACACCAGCAGCATTGAATACATGTGTCGGCTTGACAGCATTAATGTCTGCCAAAAGCTTTGAACGATCCTCCAAACGTCCCTTGCCATATTCATAAGGAATCCCCTGTTTCTCACATAATTTCCCTAGCAAACCGCCAATCCACCCAGTCCTACCATAGATCAAAAACTTAAAAGGGGATTTCTGAGGCACGTCGCTGCTCTTTGGAGCTGGAGCTACCGTTTTGGTTTCATTGGACTTTGCTGAGAATTCAGAAGATCCTGAATCATATTTTTCGGCTCCATCCAAATGTCTTTCTATTCCACCGGGCATCATCAGCATTCTAGGATGAGGAAGCAATGCTCCAGAGACATCCCCCCACCAATCGGGGTTTTTGGTATACCATTCAATAGTCTTTTTCAGACCCTCTTCCCACAAGGTCCTCTCTGACCAACCCAACTCTTTCAACTTCTGATCATCCAGAAAGTACCTCTGGTCGTTAAATGGCCTGTTCTCGACAAACTCAATGCTTTTGTCTGGATCCATGTTAAAGAGTTTGCATATATCTTTGGCAACATCGATCACTCTTCTCTCTTTTGTAGTTCCAATGTTATAAACATGACCGACCTCCCCCTTGTGTAGAATGACTTCAAAAGCCTCAGCAACATCCTCACAGTAAAGATAACTACGAACGTTACAACCATCTCCATGGATAGGAAGAGTCTTCCCCCTCATGGCTAAAAGTATAAATTTCGGGATTAGTTTCTCGGGGAATTGGTTAGGACCATATACATTGTTCCCCCTAGTGGTTATAACAGGTAAACCGTATGATCTACCGTAAGCCATAACAAGCATTTCAGCCCCAGCTTTTGTGGCCGAATATGGGTTAGTGGGAAGGAGTTGTGAGGCTTCGTGGTTTCCGACAACAGCATCCTCATCAGTCTCACCATAAACCTCATCTGTACTGACATGAATAAACCTTCTGATCTGACCAGTAACTTTGCAGGCCTCTAGTAGTACGTGGGTACCGTAGATGTTGTTCTTAGTGAACTCAAAGCTATTACCGAAAGAGTTATCAACGTGGGTTTGAGCCGCAAAGTGCATTATAGTGTCAATGGACTCAGTGATGAGAAGGTAGTTAACAAGATCTGCACTGGCAATATCCCCCTTAACAAACTTGAAATTAGGGGAAGGACGGGAAGGAATAAGGTTCTTCAAGTTTGAACAATAATCAAGTTTGTCAAGCACGACGATCTTGTAGTCAGGGTAGCTCCGGACAAGCCTGTTGGCTACATGACATGCAATAAAACCAGCAGCTCCAGTAATGAGTATATTCTTAGGGGTGTATGTCGACATTTCGTTGCAGCTTCTACAAATGACAAATTCCAAATCAATGTTAAGATTTTATAGTAAACTCATATCAAGTAGTGAAAAGACTCATTTCATCAGATTGGACAACAGCAGACCTATTCTCAAAAAGAAAAACATAAAAACTGCTTCTTTAAGTCAACATTTGTGTAACAGCACAAAACACTGCAAAATGTCTGAGTCAACATCTATAAACTAACAAAAGCATTTCACAATCAACTCCTCAACGTCGGGGACAAAATCAACCTGCTTTCGCCAAGTCATTGAAAAGATTCCATCCTTCATTATTTGTACCTTCTTTTAAGGTGTGCATGGGACAAAAAGAAAGATATACCCAGCACAGGAAAAACAAAAAGATATCTCCTTTAACTAATCAATCAACTACCCCTCAGTCCAATGCTGGGTGGCCATTATGAATCCTCTATATATTCTACTCTATATTGTGCTCATTTTATTCAAAAAATCATCTTTTAAAAAAAATCGGGTTCTCCAAATCTAGAGATTCTTTAAATCTATCAACTACTCCTCAATCCAGTACTAATCAGGCCCGTAATATGAATTATCTATATATTCTACTCTATTCATGCTCATTTCATTCCCAAATTAGTCTTTTAAGGCAAATCGGGGTTCTTCAAAACTAGAGATTCCCTAAATCTTAATCACTCGATCTCGATGAATTATAACTATAAATAAGCAGAGGCGGATGTAGCTACCCAAGTACGGGTTCAACTGAAGTTGAACCCAGTAACTTTAATACGGAGCTTTTATATATACATATATATATATATACATATAAAAGATCACCAAATTTCAATAAATACTACGTCTTGAACCCAATGTGTAATGAGTTCAATGGTAAGAATATAAAGATTGAACCCATCAAATTAAAATTCTGGATCCGCCTCGGTAAACAAGCTCCAAGTTGAAAATGAAACAAAAAGATCAACCCCGGATCATAAGATCCGACATGATTGGTAAACTTTCACAACAATAATGAGCAATTCAAATGCTTATCTCTATTAGATCTGAATGAATTAAGCAATGCTAAATTAAAAATGGATCAAAAAGTATCAAATCATAAACAGATCCAACCCATATACATATGCTATTTTAGTTATATGACCATTTTCACGGGAGATCAGTAAAATACAATACAACAATACAACAGGAGATCATTTTCTTCTATTAAAATTGTAATGATTTATCGAAGATCATTTATTCGACCGGTTCAAATTCCGATCAGGAATAAATTAAATTGGTAATTGTTGTAATAAATTTATAAAATAGAAATTAAAGCATGCAAAAATATTAGAGAAATTGGTGAAACTTACCAGTTCAAATTCAGATCAGGATCCACCCCAAATGAGGGGAAAAAAGAACTACGTCGTGTGCTTCGGTTTTAGAAAGAGAGATTTGAGATTCAGACAAGAAAGGCTGTACTCAAGCTGCTATTTATAGATTCACTGTACAAAGAAAATTTTAAAAATGTTTCCTTTTCAGATTTCAGCCAAAGAATAAAACAGAGAGGGGGCGTAAAAATTATGAAAGAGGGAACGGTAAATGGTAAAACGGGAAGGAAAATTACGTCACACGGGTAATTTCTCGGCTTCTCTTTGCTGCTGAGAAATAGGGAAAGATTGATGGATGGGGCTTCATTCATTCCATATTTACCAACTACCTCTCAATGGGTCCCACTCATATAAAGCAAATGAAAATTGGAGTGCGTAAAAAGTCAAGTTCGGAACATAAAACATCTCATGTTCACGCAGAGTTCGGAGTCGCACTCCCGAGTTATGTATTGATAGTCTATCATAATGAAAATATTAGTGGTTCCTTTCACAGCTCGAAACAATGACTTATACATCATACCGACATAACTTTACTGTTGATCTAAAGCTCTCCTTCAAAAATTGGAGTGTATGTTCGGTGAAAATATATTTTATCCGGTGTTTATACTAAATTAATAGATCTATCATATGTGTTTGCACATAAATTTTTATTATTTAATTATGGTTAGTAATATATATTCTCGCCTCATTAAATTAATTGACCATGGTAAGTTAGCATGGTTTGGTGCAAACATCGGAACAAAAAGCGAAGATAAATGTTTATCGTAATTTTGTCTTATTCATAATGGCGACATTCGGGCAAGGTTTCATACCTAGGGTGTATATATATATTCAGAGCGGATCTATGTAATTGATTTGGGTGCCATGTCATCCGATCACTCAAATAAATTTTTATATATGTACAAGTATTTTACATTGAAAATATTAGATATATAATACTTGGCACCCGAAGTGCAAAATTGACTCCAAGTACCATGGCTAAATTACTGATTAATAATATGTTACTTTCCATCAGCATAAATGTTAAATAATTATCTATCAAAGTTAGACAAATGAAAAAAAATTATCTAATTTTTTCACCGCTTCCATTGGGGTATAACTCTTATCTCCATGATCAAATTCTACTCCATTAATTAGTGAGTCACACCCTAAGAGATCATTTGATTTAGAGATAAGTTATGCAATGATAATTAGTGCGGAGATTAATAATGTAAATATTATAATGCAGGTAACAAAAGATTTAGTGCAGGTATTAGTTTTTGTTGAATGGTTATTTGCTATATTACAAATTTATATATAATTATATATAACTTAAAATTTTGCTTTTAAACAACACAAAAGTTTGTTTACTTTTTTTAGGGTTACATCTGTTATCTTTATATTTTTAATCCATGTATTACTAATAGTTGCATTTTTATTTCATATTATTCTGCAGAAAATAAACACATAAATTCTCCCATAACTTATGTATATAGCAGCCAAACTATTATAAATCAATGCTGAACTTATGCCGGAGAAAAATATTCACATCCGCAGCATTTGTTAGTTTCTGAAATTATGCTCCATATCAGTTTCATTACATTGACTAATTATTTCTTCTTTCATTTTGTATGGAAACATTATTAGTATTTGAGAAATTGAACTGATAAGTGATGGTAGACTATAATCCCGTGTTTTAGTCGCTTATTGTACTCTAATTCACTGCACTTTACTTTTGTTGAGCTTTAATTATGCGTGTTTTGCACTTATTGTGTGTTTTATGCCCTGTAGGAGTGATTCCGAGCTATGTAGATGTTGTGGCATGAATTCATGTTATTTTTGAGTTTTGAAATCTGAGTAAAAGCTCAAGGATTAAGTCGGGATCGAGTTCGGGGATCAACGGATGATAGTGGAACGAAACGAAGATTCGAGCTGGCATATTGCGCAGTGTCCAGTAAAATACACATAACTTTTCGCTCGGATATCCGTTTGGGTTCCACAATATATAGTTAGAAAGCTATTTAAAAGGGTTACAACTTTCATGTTTTACACTTTCCCAAATTCCCAACTTATACAACCCAGGTGCGCGGCCAAGTGCGCAATCGCGCACTGGGCGCGCACTTGGGACAGAATGGTGTGCAAAGTGCGCGACCAGGTGCGCGGTCGCGCATGCCCTCTCTGGGAAAAGCCCTATTTTGCTAAAAAAACATAGTTTCGTCCGGAATTTGTTTGGGTGGCGGATTAAATACCCCAAAACACCATTTTTGACACACTTTTGACATACCTTAGACCTAGGGAAGCTTAGGAGAAGAAGGAGAAGCAAGAGCACAAGTATTTCATCCTTCCTTCCTCACTCAAATCCGGGTTTGGATTGTATTTATATTTTCCTCTATTTTTGTTTCATTTGTGAAGAACTCCTCCATGTCTATGGATAGAACCTTTTAGGTTTTGATGGATTTGGTGTATTGATGGTTGTTTGTGGATTATAACTCTATTTTTATGTATTTGAATCGTTTTGAAAGATTTAATTGTTGCATCTATGTTCACTTGTTCTTGTAATCGAGAGAGGAATAACTTGTGATATATTTGCACTATATTATTGATTGAGTTCATAGATTCTTTTAAGTAATCGAAAGAGGCTAGTTGAATCTTTGATTAAACCTAGTTAGGAGGATAATCGAAAGAGGTTCTCCTAAAGACCAATCCATTACGAATTCTTGCATATCTTCACCGAGCGTAAATTGGTTCATATTGTGAGGTTGAGACGTAATCGAGGGAGGAGTTTTTACTAAACAATTGTACTGATAATTAAGTGAATTCGAGAGACTCACTTAAACATTAGTAATGAATTATCTAGAGTTAGATCCTGAACAATTATCTTGCACCTATCCTATTAACCCATATTTTCTCCCATTGATAACTTCCTTGCTTACCTTTGTTGAGATTGTCATTAGTCAATAGCTGTAGATTTTAGATTATTAATTATATAAACCTCAACTGTTGATCCTCCCAGATAGTAATCTAGCTACAAACTACGTTAATAATATTTAACTCCAATCCCTGTAGAAACGATATTTTACTATACTATCTTTGACTAGCTAACACAATTTAAGTGTGTGTTTTGCGCTCGTCAAATTTTGGCGTCGTTGCCGGGAATTGGCAATCAATAGTGTTTGAAATGGTTTGTAGTACTAATTCAGGAATTAACTTTTAATTTTATTTTTTCTTTTATTTTTAGTTTGTTCGGTTAACTTCTCTTCAAGATTTTTTTTGTTGAAGAAATCTTGAAGAGCATATTCTTGTTATTAAACTCTAAATGATGGGAATATGGAGTACAATCAGCCTAAGAAAATAGTTGAAGAGTTAGCAGCTGAATATTATCAGCGGTGTGCTACGTGTTTTAAATGCGGTGGAAATCATCTATGGGTTGATTGACAAGAAGATAGGTATTCTTCCTATGGTTCATCTTTTGAACACTCTCACTTTGTCTCAATCCGTACATGTATGAGGATTCATATGGGTTCAATTCTGACTCTGGTTAGGATGAATACCCTTATTATGACTGGAATAAAAGCGAAGCGAGACAACCACCTCAAGAGGAGAATGGTAGTTTAGAATAGCTTATGTATAAGTTCATTAATAAGGTGGATGAGAGGTTAAAGGAAGAGAGGGTCACACATGATGTTGAAGCCTCTAACATCCTGACAATGCAAATGGATCAACTAATAAGTACACTTTCAGAAAGGTCATTGCATTGTGATGGTGAATGCATGGAGGAGATACCCTGTGAGAATGAGCCTACCCGAAATGATGAACATCTACAGAGAGAGTCTTTCACTCTGCAAGAGGACTCTGTCTTAACTGAGATGATTGAAGATGAGGTTTTAGTTGATTGTGCATCAATAAAAGAAGAGTTCAAATCCCCTTCTTCCAATCCACATTTACAATTTTTAATAGAAGAGAATGAGGAACAAATGGTCTTAGACATACCAGAAGAATACTCAGATGACCTTTCTTCTTCATTTTCTTATTCTAACCTTGATCATATGGATTTTATTTTTGGGGATTTACAAGAATATGCACGGATTGATCTTGTGAATGAATGCAGAAACAAGTCGAGGATAATCATACAAGAACAATCCACCGCTCAACATGAGGCCAAGAAAGAAAGAAAAGAGCGGGTTTTTCAAATATCCCTAAATGACTTTGGCCTGATGAGCTCCATAAACAATCCCGAGGAGCGAAATCGAAAAATGCATTCAGAATTAGGGATGGAGTTCACAAGTTCTGGGAAACGGAAAAAGTCCAGGGGAGTTTTCTTTACTTCTTGCTTTTTATTTGTGTGTCATGGGGACATGCCACAATTTAAAGTGTGGGTGGGGATGTACATATGTAAATACCTATTTGTTTGTGTTTCTTGTGTGTGTTTTCGTTTCTTTTGATTGAAAATTTTAAAGTCGGAAAAAATATATTTTCTTTTGATAATATAATAATTCCCCCTAGGTTTTTCTTTGTGCCGCGGTTCTTTTTCAAGGGTTTTGTTTGAACCGGATATAGTTAATTTCTTTTAAGAGTAGGAATTCTTGTGCTGCGATTTGAAATAAAAGAAATATCTCTTAACTGTATTATGCCTTGAGAATAGTAACTGCTTTAGTTGTGACGCTTAGGGTCAGTTTTTGACTCTTGTAAAGCACCTTAAATTGTATGATTTTAAGTTTGCTTAAATTCTTTGACTAGAGTATCTTGATGAGTCCGATCCTGAGTGAGTATGTGCCATGTGTGGGTGAGATTTTGTGTATTCTGTGCATTGCATTTGATGTCTAGAACTTCCCCTGTGTATTTGCAAAGCGAAATAGTAGTTTTATTCTGTCTTGGAAGTGCTTTAGACATTTCTTTGTTGAGCCAGATATATGTGTTTACCCACCAAATTATTATGTATCTTAGTTAACTCTTTTGAGCCTGTAATCTTGTTTCTTTGGCAACCACATTACAAGTCTTACCCATTTATTTGAATTGTCCATCTATTTGAACCATTTACCTCTCGTGAGCCCTTGAAATTATATGAACTTTGTAAAAGTTGAAGTGTGGGGTGGTTGGTTTGGATTTTGAGTGGAACTATTGAACTAAGGAGAAAGGTGCACTATTTTGAAAACGAAAGAGCCACTTGAATTGAAAAACAAAAAGTGTATGATTGTAAAAAAAATATTCCTTTATAGTGGTTACTTGATGTAATTGTGCTTAAAGAAGTAGGGAGTTAATGTATATTGATATGAAGGTGGAGTTATAGTTTGACATAAGTATGAAACATTGAATGGTCAATTGTATGTTAAAGTGTTTAGTGTCACGACCCTAAATTCCATCCGTAGGATGTCGTGATGGCATTTAGTCTCTAAGACTAGGTAATCCTAACAATTCGCGGAATAACTAAATATAAATATGAAATCCAATCCTTAACAGATGAAGTAAGTAAGTACTGCAAATTAAACAAATTACAACTCCCAAAACCCGGTAGAAATAAGTCACAAGCTTCTAAGAATTTATTCTAAATGCTTCTATACATCAGAGTCTAAAGAGAATAAAGAAAACAACATAATAAAGATAGAAGGGGACTCCGGGGTCTGCGAATGCTGGCAGATGTACCTTGAAGTCTCCGTGTACAGTCTAATTCACTGATGTCTTGTCTGATAAAAGGTACCTGGATCTACACAAAAAGATATGCAGAAGCGTAGTATGAGTACACCACAGCGGTACCCAGTAAGTGTCAAGCATAACCTCGGTAGAGTTGTGACGAGGTCAGGTCAGGCCCTACTAGAATAATAAAATATAGGGTGTAAATTTTAACAATATAATAATAATAATGACAATGGATATGAATCTAGTAAGTAGTATGTCACAATTTAACTACACAGGATAAGGGCAAATAACACCTCGCTGAAGGAAAAAAGAAATTTACAACTTTAAGGAAAACACCAAAATAACCAAAGGCAATGCAGCCATAAAGAAATATCAACAAGGGCACTCCCGAGGTACCGCCTCATAGTCCCAAATCATAAATAAATTCACTATATCTCATTTCCTTATATCACCGCGGGAGCCTTCACATTTTAATTTTAAAGAAATTATTTTTTTCGAAATAGCATCCCGCATTTTAGCCACCCTTATCACACTGCATGGCTTCTAATAGTTCCCCTACTAGCCACGCTGTCAAGCCACTCTTATCTCACCACATGTGTTTCAATACCCAGGCCTTATACCACCACATGCGTATCAATATCACAATATATCACAATTTGCACCTCAAGTGCCCAAATATTTTAACTTTGCCAAAATAAATCAACAACAACATTATTTCCGCAATAAGGAGCTCACGGTTCAATCTCAATGAACACAAAAATCTCACAAAATATTCGGAAGTGAGTAACTCAACAAAAATAATATTTCACAAATTTAACATCTTGACTTAACATCAAATTTTTAAATGTAAAATACTTCATTCTTAATAATATTTAAATTAAGAAAACCAATCTTCAAATAATGTACAGAACAAAAGAAACAGAGTTTCAACTAAATAGGTAAAACACTTAGCATGAACAGATCAGACAACTTTAAAATACGAAAATATATTAATGATGATGAATATAACAGAATAAAATAATTTAATTAATATGCAATAGTGCTCTACACAATTTAAAGATAATATCTTCCATATTTAGCCAGTGTACACACTCGTCACCTCGTGTACACGAATTTTAACACATCAACATTTTCATATCAATACCAATCCTAAGGGAAATTTTTCCCACACAAGGTTAAACAAGTCACTTACCTCAAACAACGCTCAATAAGTCAAGTAGTATGCTTGTAATGACCCGACTTATTATTTTAAAAAATTATGCCCCGTTCAGTGACTTAAAGTCTCGAAAAGTTTTGCAATATGTATTATGACCCGCGTATGTGATCGAGTTTGATTTTCGAAAAATTCACAATTTAATTTAAAGAAACATTCTCATTTTGAAGCTTAAATAGAAAGAGTTGACCGGGGAGTTGACTTTTGAGCAAACAACACTAGAATGGAATTTCGATGATGGCGATAGCTTAGTAAGATGATTTCGGACTTAGGCATATGTTCGGATTTGGATTTGGAAGTCCGTAGGACAATTCGACACATTTTGGCGAAAGGTGAAAAATAGAAAATTTTGAAAAATTATACCGATGGATGAATTTTTGATAACGAGGTCGGATTTCACTTTCGAAAATGGGAATAGCTCCATTACGTCAATTATGACTTGTGTACAAAATTTGAAGTCATTCCCGATTGATTTGATACGTTTCGGCGCAAAATATAGAAATTGGAGGATTTGAAAACTTATAATTCGATTCGATGCGCGATTCGTAATTTCGACGTTGTTTGAAGCCTTGACTAAGTTCGTATTATATTTTGGGACATATTGGTATAATTGGTTGAGGTCCCGGGGGCCTCGGGCGAGTTTCGGATGGTTAAACGGACCAAAATTGTGCTTGAAGGAATTCTGGAATTTTTCCAGTTCTGGTACCATCGCACCTGCGATGGAAATGGTCGTAGGTGCACGACCGCAAGAGAGACAAAATGGTCGCAGATGCGTCCTGGAGCGAGAAGGGCAAAGGTCGCAGGTGTGAAAAATTTTCCGCACCTGCGTGAGCGCAGAAGCGGAAGCTCTTCCGCAGGTGCGAGGGCAGTGGTCTGGGCATCGCAGAAGCGAGAATTTTCTCGCAAAAGCGAGCTCGCAGGTGCGACTAAAATGTCCGCAGGTGCGAAACTGGGCAGAAACATAAGGATTGAACTTGGTCATTTTTGGCATTTCGTTTTGGAATTTTTTGAGCTCGGATTTGGACGATTCTAGAGGGATTCTTCACAAGCTTGGTTGGGGTAAGTGTTATATATCCTAAAGTGATTATATTTCATGAATCTATGATTGTTTTCATCGTTTAATTCAGATTTAAATGGAAGAAATCAACATTTTTACAAAATCTTCCAAAAATGAAAATTTAAGATTTGGAAGTCGAGTTGTTATTGGAATTCGATAAAATTGGTATGGTTGAACTCGTATCGGAATGGGTGTTCAGATGTCATGAAAATTATGTCGGGTTCCAAGGAGCGAATCTCGAGTTGACTTTTGTTGACTTTTTGGAATAAATTTTTAAGTCAGCGTATTATTATCCGGAATTATTTCCGATGAATTTTAATGAAGTTATACAATTAATTTGGATAGATTTGAGCTGTCTGGAGGTCAATTCAAGTGAGAAGGCGATTTTGAAATATCAGCATAATTTCAAAGAGGTAAGTGTCTTGCTTAACCTCGAGTGGGGGAATTACCCCTTAGGCATTGAGTCTTATGTGCCATTTGTAAAATGTGAAAAGCCGTGTACGCGAGGGAACAAGTACGTACTCTGGCTTATACGTGCAAAATTCATTGAATTAAAGTCTTAGGCATTATTGTGTAGTAAATTGGAAAATTGTGGAAAATTATTAAATCATCTGTTTGCTATGCCTAAATATTTATTGTTGAATTTATTTTTATATGACAATTTGATGTGATTGTTACTTGATTATTTATGTAATTTTGTGAATTTGCTGGTTTGATAATTATTGGAATTTAGTTTTATTTTGGATTTTTTCCCCTGCAAACAATTAATTAAATGAGCTTAATAAGAGGTGTTTATATAATTATTGAAAATTTTATTTTTATGTAGACTTTGCTTAATGTTGAGAAATTTCTATCTCTATTGATTGTTTTTGGGTGTTGTACGCATTGTGTTGAGCTTTTGGCTATTTGTTGTAAAATTAATTGACTTGGTTGTAGCTTTGAAATTTGGTTGTGTCCATTTGGCAAATTGTGATATGAATTAATTTTTGTTATGTTGTTGTGATAATTTTTCCGTAAAAATTGTTGTGTTGTGTGAGTTGTTATTTTAGGGAGATAAGGGTGGCATTTCACCGTTGATATTATGTGGTTATAAGGGTGACATTTCACTGTTGTTGTGTTGTTGGAATATTGTCTGGGCGGAGCGATAAGGGTGGGTATTGATATTGTCTGGACTGAGCGATAAGGGTGGCTATAAGAGTGATAAGGGTGGCAATAGGAGCGATAAGGGTGGCTATTGTCAGGGACGATATGTGATAATGTGGGGTTGTGGTGTTGATGCTTTTTATGTAATGTTGTAATTTTTTTTTGTATTAATTTTTATGCCTTGTGCAATTGGTCTTGTTGATAGTAAATTGATAACAATCTGTTTTATGTTAAAATTGAGAACCTGTGGCTATTGCCAGGCGGATTATAAATTGAAATGTGGGCACGATATGCCGTGAGTAAATAATGATGATATTTGGCACGTGAATTGTCCGTGCAGTTGTGATATGAAATGTGGGCACGATATGCCGTGAGTAAATAATGATGATATTTGGCACGTGAATTGTCCGTGCAGTTGTGATATGAAATGTGGGCACGATATGCCGTGAGTAAATAATGATGATATTTGGCACGTGAATTGTCCGTGCAGTTGTGATATGAAATGTGGGCACGATATGCCGTGAGTAAATAATGATGATATTTGGCACGTGAATTGTCCGTGCAGTTGTGATATGAAATGTGGGCACGATATGCCGTGAGTAAATAATGATGATATTTGGCACGTGAATTGTCCGTGCAGTTGTGATATGAAATGTGGGCACGATATGCCGTGAGTAAATAATGATGATATTTGGCACGTGAATTGTCCGTGCAGTTGTGATATGAAATGTGGGCACGAGGTGCTGTGATGAAATGGTAATGATATTTGGCACATGAATTGTCCGTGCTGTTGTGAGATGAAATGAGGGCATGAAGTGCCGGAAAAATATGATGATTTAATTATGGGCACTAGGTGCCGTGAAAATATGAAAATGAACTGAGACCCGCAATTACGAAAAATATAAAAATGGACTGAGACCTGTATTTTTATGATTATGAAATGAGGTGTCACATGGTGACTTTTTAATTGAAAGAATTGTATTTAAAATATTTATTTGGAAACATTTTTACTTAGAAAGTATTATATGAAAGAATTGTATTTGAAAGATATTTATTTGAGGAGATTATATTTGAAAAGATTTATTGAAAGAATTATATTCAAAATATTTATTTGGAAGGATTTTTACTTAGAAAGTATTATATGAAAGAATTTTATTTGAAAGATATTTATTTGAGGAGATTATATTTGAAAAGATTTATTGAAAGAATTATATTCAAAATATTTATTTGGAAGGATTTTTACTTAGAAAGTATTATATGAAAGAATTGTATTTGAAAGATATTTATTTGAGGAATTATATTTGAAAAATAATTATTTGAGAAAATTATATTTGAAAGAGAGCTATCTGAAAGAATTATATGTGAAAGACATTTATTTGAAGGACTTGATTTAATTGGGTGTAATTGTACATATTAATCGTTGAGCGATATTAATGGTATTCTTGTTATCTGCTGTGCATATAATTGGTTGTTTCATGTTGCCCTATCGTTATTTGTTTCCTATTATTTTGTATATTATATTGTGCAGGTTATTAGACTAGTGAGTGTCTTGAGTGTACCTCGTCTCTACTCCATTGAGGTTAGTCTTGATACTTACTGGGTACCGACCATGGCGTACTCATACTACACTTCTATACATTTTTGTGCAGAGCCAGATATTGAAGATAACAGACTTGAGCAGAGTTAAAGCGGGATCATAAGGATTCAAGGTTGAGCTATTGGTCGTTTGTTTAAGTCCAAAATTTGATCTGTTAGCCATCCAAAACTCACCCGAGGTCCTAGGGACCTCAACCAAATACACCAACAAGTCCTAAAATATTCTGCCCTCGATCTTGCCCTCGGTCGCTGCCCTCGATCCTGGCTTCGATCTTAGCTTCGATCCTGCCCTTGATCTTCGCTTCGATCCTGGCCTTGATTCTGGCTTCGATCCTTCCCTCGATCCTGACAGATGAAGGAAACCATATACAAGCATGTGAAAAATTCCAGTAGTTGTTTAAGTCCAAAATTTGATCTGTTAGCCATCCAAAACTCACCCGAGGCCCTAGGGACCTCAACCAAATATACCAACAAGTCCTAAAATATCATACGAACTTAGTCAAAACCTCAAATCACATCAAACAATGCTAAAACCACGAATCATACCCCAATTCAAGCTTAATGAAACTTAAAAATTTCCAACTTCTACATTCGATGTCGAAACCAATCAAATCAATTCCGATTGACCTCAAATTTTGCACACAAGGCATAAATGACATAACAGAGCTATGAAAAGTTTCAGAACTGGATTCCGACCTGTTATCAAAAAGTCAACTCCCCAGTCAAACTCCCCAAAAATTCAACTTTCGCCATTTCAAGCCAAATTCCACTACGGACTTTCAAATAATTTTTCAGACACGCTCCTAAGTCCAAAATCACCATACGGATCTATTCGAATTATCAAAACTCTATTCCGGGGTCGTTTACACACGAATAGACATCCGGTCACTATTTTAACTTAAACTTTAAACCTTGGAACTAAGTATTTCAATTCATTCCAAAACCTCACCGGACCCGAACTAATCACCCCGACAAGTCACATAACAAATATAAAGAATAAATTCAGTAGTAAATGGGAAAACAGGGTTGTAATACTCAAAATGATCGTCCGGGTCGTTATATTCTCCCCCTCTTAAACAAATGTCCGTCCTCGAATGGGTTTAGAATTATAACTGGAGTCTCAAATATGTGTGGATATTTGCTCCGCATCTCCCGCTCAGTCTCCCAAGTAGCTTCTCCGACTGGCTGGCCTCTCTACTGTACTTTCACTGAAGCTATGTTCTTTGATCTCAGCTTTTGAACCTGCCGGTCTAAAATGACCACCGACTCCACATCATAAGTCAAATTACCATCCAACTGCACTATGCTGAAATCCAAAATATAAGACGGATCCCCGACATACTTTCAGAGCATAGATACATGAAACACTGGATGAGCACTCGATAGACTAGGCGGCAATGCAAATTCATAAGCCACCTCTCCAATCTTCTTAAGCACCTCAAACGACCCAATATACCGAGGGCTTAACTTGCCCTTCTTCCCGAACCTCAACACACTTTTCATGGGTGAAATTTTGAGCAGAACCTTCTCCCCAACCATGTAAGCAACATCACGGACCTTCCGGCCGGCATAACTCTTCTGTCTAGACTGCGCCGTGCGAAGCCGCTCCTGAATAAATTTAACCTTCTCCAAAGCATCCTGAACCAAATCGGTACTCAATGGCCTAGTCTCCCCTAGCTCAAACCAACCCACCGGAGACCGACACCGTCTCCCATATAAATCCTCATACGGAGCTATTTGAATGCTCGATTGGTAGCTGTTATTGTAAACAAATTCTGCCAATGGCAGGAATTGATCCCAAGAACCCCCGAAATCTATAACACCAGTGCGTAGTATATCTTCCAATATCTGAATAGTGCGCTCAGAATGTCCGTCCGTCTGAGGGTGAAATGTTGTACTCAGCTGAGCCTGTATACCTAATTCTCGTTGTACTACTCTCCAAAACTGTGATGTAAACTACGTACCCCGGTCATAGATGATAGATACCAGTACGCCATGAAGCCTAACAATCTCGCGAATGTAAACCTGAGTCAGCTGCTCCGAAGAGTAAGTAGTAACCACAGGAATGAAATGAGCTGACTTGGTCAACCGGTCTATAAGCACCCAAACAACATCAAACTTTCTCAAAGTCCGTGGGAGCCCAACTACGAAGTCCATGGTAATACGCTCCCACTTCCACTCTGGAATTTCAAGTATCTGAAGTAATACACCCAGTTTCTGATGCTCGTACTTCACCCATTGACAATTTCAACACCGAGCTACAAACCCAATATCATGCCACAAACCTGAGAAGACGTGACTGGCACCCGGTGCCGAGCTGGCCCGAGCGAACTACTCTGTGACTCATGATTGTTCGATCAAAACTAGAACATACATAGGCCGAGTTAAATGAACTCATTCCTTTTGTAACTATCATGGGCCCACATAGCCACCACTCATAATGTACAACTGTAAGTAGGAAAATACTGCATCGATGAACCATCTTTCTTAAAACATGAATACATATGGGCCGTCAAGGCCTCTAACATACTGTACAAAAGGAACCTCTGTCTACAAAGCCTCTAAGATTATTTGACATCAAATGGAACAGGGTACCGGCCTACCCATAAGTCTGTAGCAAAACTCTGACATGATTACTTATAGATTCAGCTGCACTCCGAACGAGGTGGAGTCTTACCGATCCTTCACTGAATGCTGACCTCGTCTACTATGAGGGCTTGTCAAACTGATTATCTATACCTGCAGGCATAAATGCAGCGTCCCCAACAAAAGGACGTCAGTACGAATAATGTACTGAGTATGTAAGGTAGAACTAAAATATATCCATAAGTCAACATTAATTAAAGAGATATAAGAATCAACCTGAATCTCTGAAGTGCCACCGTATATGCATACTTAGTATACTTATATATATAATGCTGCTCTTTGAGACTATTATCCATATCGAATGATGCATGACTGCCCAACTGATCAGTGGTAACTGCCCGACCGGCCGTAGCGCGGTAGTAAATGCATGAATGCCCGACCGGACGTAGCTCGGTAGTAAATGTGTAACTGCCCAACCGGCCGTAGCTTGGTGGTAAATGTGTAACTGCCCAACCGGCCGTAGCTCGGTGGTAAATTCATGACTGCCCGATCGGCCGTGGCTCAGTGGTAAATATGTAATTTCCCAACCAGCCGTAGCTCGGTGTAAATGCATGACTGCCCGACCAGCAGTAGCTCGATGGTAAATGTGTAACTGCCCAACCGGCCGTAGCTCGGTGGTAAATGCATGATGCATATAATACCATTATGAACATTAATATCTTTATCAAATACCTCAATAGAGACTTATGAACATACTTAGACATGCTTGAATATCACTTTACAAGAATGAATAACATAGACATCCTTAACTGCTAAGAGTAGAACCATTTATGGAATAACATTACGTTTACGTATCATTACTTAGATTATGCCAAAAGAAAAAAGGATTAGCCTTAACATACCGTAATTGCTCATAAGAGCTCGAGAAGGTCGTAGATGAAGAATTAGACTTCGATCACATTCAAAAGAATTATCCTCAAGGTGTTGGCATGAATTCTCAACATGAAGGAATTAGCTATTAACTAAAGAGATGCTAAACATTTTTGATTCATTCTTTATACACAAGTTCATTGCTGTTACAAGTTGTTGGAGAAATGGAATGAACACCTATTGAAATAAAATAAAAAGAAGTCTAGAATAGATTTCATCTAATAACAATCACTTGATGAAATCTTCACGTCTAAGAAGTGTAAATGCTATATGTGCAGCTTTTGCCACCTAATAAGGTAAGTAAAGAGTCACCAATTTGCTGCCAAAATTCCATACTCCCACGTGGAGGTTGTCCCTAGTACTTATCCAAAATGCTCACTTAATCCCCACAATTAATAAATTATTCACATAATTAAGAATTATCCCAAATTACCTAAAATATTAATAAATCATGAAACCATATAAAATCAATGCATACACTATTATTTCATTAAAATATCCATGTAAAAATACATATATTTTCTCAACTTTTAATTTTTCCTGATCTCATATAAAGAGTATAAATTTTCGTACGCTTAATTCTTAAAATGGTAAAAAAGATAACCTCCTTTTCTTGTGGAAAAAAATAATTTTTATCTTTAAAATAAAGAAAATCTCATAAACTTTTTCATATTATGTGTATAATTTAAAGCATATTCGAAAGTAGTACTATTAATAACTATATAAAATCATATTTTTCGAACCTTGTTTTTTTTTATAAGAATGTTCCATTCAAAATACCATATCAAATGTATATAACGGTATCAAGGTTGTTAAACTTATGAGGTCTTACAATAACATAATCACAAATCCTTTATAACCTCGTGAATAGTTTAATCCCTTCAAGCTCATATGGATTACTACGACTCATTCTAGTATTAAAGTACGAGATGTAACACCCAACTATATCTTTCTTCATTCGCCTCCACCAATAGTGCTGCCTCAAATCCTGATACAGCTTCGCGGCACCTGGATGAATGAAGTACCGCAAACTGTGAGCCTCTTGGAGAATCAACTCATAAAAACCATCTACATTAGGCACACATAGCCTACCTTGCATCTGTAATACACCGTCATACCTAATAGTGACTTCCCTGGCATCACTGTGCTGAACCGTGTCCTTAAGGACAAACATATGAGGGTCATCATACTGACGTTCTCTGATACGATCATAAAGAGAAGGCTGAGAAACCACACAAGCCAAAACTCGGCTCAACTCGGAAACATCCAATCTAACAAACTGGTTGGCCATGGACTAAACATCCAAGGCTAAAGGCCTCTCTGTTACTGGTAAATATGCTAAGCTGCCCAAACTCTCCGCCTTACGACTCAAGGCATCGGCCACCATATTGGCCTTTCCTGGATGATAGAGAATGATGATATCATAATCCTTAAGTAACTCCAACCACCTCCGCTGCCACAAATTAAGATCCTTCTGTTTAAACAGATGCTGTAGACTCCGGTGATCGGTATAAACCTCACAATGTACACCATAAAAATAATGCCTCCAAAGCTTCAAGGCATGAAAAATAGCTGCTAACTCAAGGTCGTGGACGGAATAATTCTTCTCATGTACCTTTAACTGTCTGGACGCATAGGCAATCACCCTACCGTCTTACATCAACACTGTGCCGAGATCAATGCGCAACGCATCACAATATATAGTACAAGACCCTGAACCTGTAGGCAATACCAATACTGGGGTTGTAGTCAAAGATGTCTTGAGCTTTTGAAAGATCTCCTCACATTCCTCGGTCCACCTGAACGGAGAACCCTTCTGGGTCAATTTGGTCATAGGTGTAGCAATAGAAGAGAAACCCTCTACAAATCGGCGATAATACCCCGCCAAGCCAAGAAAACTCCATATCTCAGTAGCTAATGACGGTCTGGGCCAACTCTGCACTGCTTCAATTTTCTTCGGATTTACTTGGATCCCCTTGTTCGTTACCACATGACCCAAAAATCCTACTGAATCAAGCCAGAATTCACACTTTGAAAATTTTGCATACAACTTCTTTTCTCTCAAAGTCTAAAGCACAATCCTCAGGTGTTGTTCATGATCCTCCCGGCTCCAGGAATACACCAAAATATCGTCAATAAACACAATAACAAAAAATCTAGATAGGGCTGAAATAAACTATTCATTAAGTGCATAACTGCTGCTGGGGCGTTGGTCAGCCCAAATGACATTACAAAGAACTCATAATGACCATACCGAGTCCTGTAGGTAGTCTTCGGGATATCTGGCTCCCGAATCTTTAACTGATGATAGCATGAATGTAAGTCGATCTTAGAGAACACTTTGCCACCCTAAAGCTGATCAAATAGGTCATCTATATATGTCAATGGATACCTGTTCTTCACTGTAACCTTGTTTAACTGGCGGTAATCAATACACATCCGCATTGAACCATCCTTCTTCTTCACAAACAAGACAGGAGCACCCCAAGACAATGCACTGGGCCGAACAAAACCTTTATCAAGCAGCTTCTATAACTGCTCATTTAATTCCTTCAATTCTGCTGGGGCTATACGATATGATGGAATAAAAATGGGCTGAGTTCCCAGTAACAAATCAATACCAAAGTCAATATCCTTGTCGGTGGCATACCCGGAAGACCCGCTGGAAATACATCAGGAAAATCCCTTACTATAGGAACTGACTCCACGGTAGGAGTATCAACACTAACATCTCTCACATAGGGCAGATACTCATTACACCGCTTCTCAACCATTCGTTGAGCCTTAAGAAATGAAATAACCCTGCTAGGAACATGATACAAGGTACCTCTCCACTCTAGCCACAGTAGACGTGGCATAGCCAACGTCTTGGCGTTACAATCAAGGATAGCATGATAAGGCGACAACCAGTCCATGCCCTAAATAATATCAAAATCCATCTTACTGAGCAATAATAAATCAGCCCTGGTCTCAAAACCACTAATAGCAATCAAACACGACCGATACGCGCAGTTAACAACAATAGATTTACCTACAGATGTAGGTACATAAACAGAATAACTCAAAGAATCACGGGATACGCCCAAATACGAGGCAAAATAAGATGACACATAAGAATAAGTGGAGCCTGGATCAAATAAGATTGATGCATTTTTATGACATACCTGAACAATACTTGTGATAATAGAATCTGATGCAATTGCCTCCGTCCTAGCAGGAAGGGCATAATATCTAGCCTGGCCTTCCCCTCTAGGGCTACCTCTACCTGTCCGACCTCCACATCTTGCTGGCTATGTATGTGGGGTGGCAACTGGTGCAGTAATTATGGCTCGAGAAGCATGAGGGCCCTGTGGAATAGGTGGAGCCTGAGAAATGTGTGGGGGTGCACCCCTCCTAATTCTCGGGCAATCCCTCATGATATGACGAGTTCCACCACACTAAAAATAAACCCTCGAAGGACGTGGCTGCTGGGACTGGCTCGGGCCTGATCGACTGGACTGCCCGCTGAAACCACCCCGTACAGGAGGAACAGTAGACATTGGCGGTGCATAATATGGAACCTGGGGTCTGGGAGTAGCCGGAATACCGTTGTAAGCTGGAAGTGCTGAATTAATAGGACGACTCACATATCCTCTACCATGACGGGTTGCAGCTTGGGCACAAGAACTGTTATATGTGCCAGAATCCCGAGGTCTCTTAGCTTCCCTATCTTTTCTCTCTCGAGTCCGCATACCCTTAAATCTTCTAGCAATTGACAACATCTGTTGGTATGTGATGTCCATCTCCAGTTCTCAAGTCATATTGAATATGATACTAGGGTGGAGCCCCTCAATAAATCGACGAACCCGCTCTCGAACAGTATCAACCAAGGCTGGTGCATGCCTAGCCAACTTACTGAATCAGACCACATACTCTGACACGGTCATAGAACCCTGGCGCAACTGCTCAAACTCCGCGTGCCATGCATCTCTAAGACTCCGAGGAACATACTCCCTCAAGAACATATCTGAAAATTGAGTCCAAGTGAGTGAAGCCGCCTCAGCCGGACTATCCAACTCGTATGGTTGCCACCACTAGTGGGTTGCTCCTCTAAGCTAGAATGATGTGAAAGAAAACCCACTGAAATCCACAATACCCATAGTACAGAGGATACAATGATATTCCTCAAGAAAACCCTGAGCATCATCTGAAGCTAAACCGCTGAAAGTGGGAGGGTGGTACTTTTTGTACCTCTCGAGCTTGAGTTTCTCCCCCTCTGAAACTGCTGCCCTAACCTCGGGCCGAACTGGGATAACTGGCTACACTAGTATATCTTCTGGGGTATGGTCAACCTGGGGCCGTGGCTCTGGGGTATGGGCGGCGGGAGTATGTGCTCCTCCCCCGGCCTGAGATGTGGCAGGAGCAAGTGGAATCAACCCTGCCTGAGCTAGAGTGCCAAACATGCTCAAGAACTGGGCAAGAGTCTTTTGAAGTGCAGGGGTAGTAACAAGCGTCTCAGGTGCCTGTTCTCCAACTTGGGCTACTGGTGGCTCTGCTGCAGCGGCTTGTGCAGGTGCTCTGGCTGCACCACGTGGCCTTCCTCGGCCTCTACCTCGGCCTCTTGCGGCCAGGGGTGTTCGTCCATCGGTACCGTACGATATTTAGACATTTAGGTTCAGTAGTTTCGGTATTCAGTTTCTTAAAATGCTATACCAGTATCGTACCTAATTAAATTTGATATGGTTCGGTTTTTCTCCTTTCAGTTTCGATTTATTTGGTTCGGTAACTTCGATTTATTCGATTTGAATACTAACTAGTGCATAGAGTCATAGACTGTAATATTCTTAATTAAAGTACTCAAAAGTACAAAACTAAAAATATTTGTTGTCAAAAGCTTTGTCCAAAATCAGCAAATATCAACCGAGAGAGAAAACTGTACATAAAGGAATAAATTTGATCATTTGAAATGTCTTGTTACTTGCTTAGAGTTAATTGATTAACTTAGAGAAGAAAAAAAAAGTAAAACTTTAAATTTTTTATATTTATGTTATAATTAATAATATGTGTATTGTGTAATATAATATATATTTCGGTACGCTATCGGTATTTCAGTATTTCATTTTAAAATACCAAATACCATTTGTTTTAAAACTTAAACCAAATACCATACCGAATACCAAAATATCGAATACCAAATACCAAAAGTTTCGGTGCGGTAATTCGGTATTTACCAAATTATGCACAGCCCTTCTTGCGGCTCCAACAGGGGCACGGATGTCTGGTCATCAGATACAGTTGTGCGTGTCCTCACCATCCGTGAGAGAATAGAAAGACAATGGTTTAGAACTTCGAAGTCAACAAATGTGCACGATAAGGAATCAAAGAAGTGAACATTTTCCTAATAGTTCCATAGCCTCCCGAAGATAAGTACAGACTTCTTCGTACCGATCCGTGAGACTCTACAAAATCTGCTTACGACTCATAACACCTATGAACCTAGAGTTCTAATTCCAACTTGTCACGATCCCAAATTCCCTCCGTAGGATGTCGTGATGACACCTAGTCTTCAAGACTAGGTAAGCCTAACAATTTACGAAATAACTAAATATAAATCTGAAATCCAATCCTTAACAGCTGAAGTAAATAAGTACTGCAAATTAAACAAATTACAACTTCCAAAACCCGGTAGAAATAAGTCACAAGCTTCTAAGAATTTATTCTAAATGCCTCTATACATGAGAGTCTTAAAAGAATAAGGAAAACAACATAATAAGGATAGAAAGGGACTCTGGGTCTGCGGGCGCTGACAGATGTACCTTGAAGTCTCCGTGTACAGTCTAATTCACTGATGCCTTGTCTGATAGGAAGTACATGGATCTACACAAAAAGATATACAGAAGCGTAGTATGAGTACACTACATCGGTACCCAGTAAGTGCCAAGCCTAATCTCGGTAGAGTAGTGACGAGGTCAGGTCAGGTCCTACTGGAATAATAAAAGATAGGTTGTAAAGTTTAACAATATAATAATGATAGTGATAATGGAGAAGAATCTAGTAAGTAGTATGTCACAATTTAACTACACAGGATAAGGGCAAATAACACCGCGCGGAAGGAAAACAGAAATTTACAACTTTAAGGAAAACACCAAAATAACCAAAGGCAATGCAGCCATAAAGAAATATCAACAAGGGCACTCCCGAGGTACTGCCTCATAGTCCCAAATCATAAATAAAATCACAATATCGCATTTCCTTATATCACCGCGGGAGCCTTCACATTTTAATTTTAAAGAAATTATTTTTCCCAAAATAGCATCCCGCATTTTAGCCACCCTTATCACACTGCATGGCTTCTAATAGTTCCCCTACTAGCCATGCGTATCAAGCCACCCATATCTCACCGCATGCGTTTCAACACCCATACCTTATAACACTGAATGCATATCAATATCACAATATATCACAATTGGCACCTCAAGTGCCCAAATATTTCAACTTGTCAAAATAAATCAACAACAACATTATTTCCACAATAAGGAGCTCACGGCTCAATCTCAATAAATACAAAAATCTCACAAAATATTCGGAAGTGAATAACTCAACAAAAATAATATTTCACAAATTTAACATCTTGACTTAACATCAAATTTTTTGTCACGACCCAAATTATCCCTCTGTTAGGTGTCGTAATGGCACCTAGTCTTTACGACTAGGTAAGCCTAATATTGCGAAAAATATAAAGAAACACAACATTTTAAAGATAAACAACATATTATAAATAGCTAAGAGTAGTACCACTCGGCATATACAAAATAATTTCCCAAGACCCGGAATATCACTAAGTCGCAAGTCTGAAGATAATAAATAAAGTCTCTAGGCGAGGGAGTAGAAGGGGACTCCGAAGATCTGCGGACTCAAGCAGTAGTACCTTGAAGTCTCCTAAAATCAGCAGCACGTACTAACCCCGAGGCTGATAGCTCGCACCTGGATCTGCACACGAAAACATGTGCAGGGAAGGGCATAAGTACACCACAATGGTACCTAGTAAATGCTAAGCCTAACCTCGGTCGAGTAGTGACGAGGTCAGGTCAAGGCCCTACGAGAGTAAATATAATAAATTAAACAGTAAAAGATATAAGTAAAATTTATGGTGACATAGTTAAAGAGATTTTTGAAAATTTAACAATTAAGGGAGCCCTCGGCTCAAAACAAGGTAAACACAGTGGGAAATCTCCTGGGATACCGTCCCGTAGTTCCAAATAAATATGTAGTACAGGGGGATCTCCCGGAATACGTCCGTAGTCCCAAAGTAAATATGCAGTGCTGGAGAATCTCCCGGAATACGTCCGTAGTCCCAAAGTAAATATGCAGTGCTGGGGGATCTCTCGGAATGCGTCCGTAGTCCCAAAATAAATATGCAGTGCTGGGGGATCTCCCAGAATACGTCTGTAGTCCCAAAGTAAATATGCAAGACAGGGGGATCTCCCATAATACGTCCGTAGTCCCAATTTAAATATGCAAGACAGGGGGATCTCCCGAAATACGTCCGTAGTCCAAATTTAAATATGCAACGCAAGATGAAATGGCAGGTATGGCATCGAGTTATACAGTTTATAATGAACACAGACAAGGAAAATAGGGATTTAAGTAAGCATTGCGCATAGAATGTAAAGTAGGCAGTTAAAACACGTAAGCATGCTTTTCTAGTCTAAACTAAACAATTAAGCACATTAGTGCAATTTAATAAGAGGAACAATTTATGATTAAAAAAAGGATAAACGGGATTTTTTGCAATAACAGCCCGTGTACGTACTCGTCACCTCATGTACACGACTCTCACACACCAAATATTATCGAAATATCCTAAGGGAAAAGTCCCCAACACAAGGTTAGACAAGCCACTTACCTCGAACCGCTCAAGTCACCTCGATAACACGTTCTTGCCACGAGTATCCAACTCCAAATGGCCCGAATCTATTCAAATAAATTGCATAATGTAAATATAACTACGAGTAACTAATTTAGCTAATTAATTCGAAGCTAAAGCGTGAATTTAGGAAAAACACCCAAAAAGTCACCCCGGGCTCATGTCTCGGAATCGGGTAAAAGTCGCAAAATACGAACACCCATTCACTCACGAGTTTACTCGTACCAAAATTGCTCAAATCCGATACCAAAATCTCGATCAAAACCCCAAAATTTGGCCTGAGAATCTTTCTCAATATTTCACCCCAAATCCGAAATTAAATAATGAAATCAACCATATATTAGTGGAATATAACCATAAAGGAGTTAAGAATCATTACCCAAAAACTTCCTCCGAAAATCGCTCCACATTTCGCCTTCTACCGAGCTCTCAATCAAATTTTTGTGTTTTGAACTCAACCCTCATTTTTGAACCTTAAATTCAGCCTAGGTGCGTTCTTCTTCGCGAACGCGACATTATGATCGCGAATGCGATAAACGATCTTCCACTGGCCCAAAATTCCTCCTTCGCGAATGCATACCTTCCACTAACAGACCCTTCACGAACGCGGGAACCTCTTCACGAACGCATATGCTTAATGCCCGAAGCTTCCTCTGCCCCGTTCCTCTACGCGAACGCGAGGACCATATCGCGAACGCGTAGGCTTAAGGTCCCACACCTCCGTGAACGGGGGAATAACATCATGAACGCGAAGAACAACTTCGCTGCCTTTCCAGATGCTCTATGAGATCGTGAGGCACCTCTCGCAAATGCGATGAAGGATTTTTTTGCAATAAAACACTAGAAAGCTGCCACTTCTCTAAGTCCAAAGATGACTCGTTGAGCATCCGAAACACACCCGAGGCCCCCGGGATCCCGACCAAACATACCAACCAATCCTAAAGCACTGTACAAACTTAGTCGAACTCTCAAATCACATCAAACAACGTTAAAATCACGAATCACCCTCCAATTCAAACTTAAAGAACTTGAAACTTCAAAATTTTACAACCGATGCCGAAACCTATCAAATCACGTCCGATTGACCTCAAATTGTGCGCACAAGTCATAATCAACATTACGGACCTACTCCAACTTCCGAAATCGGAAAACGACCCCGATATCAAAAATTCCACTACCGGCCCAAAACTCCAAAAATTTAAATTTTGCCATTTCAAGCCTAAATGAGCTACGAACCTCCAAAATATAATCCGGACACGCTCCTAAACCCAAAATCACCTAACGGAGCTAACAGAACCGACGAAATTCTATTTGGGAGTCATCTTCACATAGTTCATACTACGGTCCAAATCCTAAGGCTTAAACTCTCATTTAGGGACTAAGTGTCCCAAAACACTCCGAAACTCAAAACCAATCATCCCGGCAAGTCACAATAGCAAAAATATATTTGGAGAAAGCAGTTAATAGGGGTTCGGGGCTCTAACTCTCAAAAGGACCGGCCTGGTCGTTATATTTTTAAATATAAAATACTTCATTCTTAATTATATTTAAATTAAGAAAACCAACCTTCAAATAATGCACAAAACAAAAGAAACAGAGTTTTAACTAAACAGGTAAAACACTTAGCAGGAGCAGGTCAGGAAAATTTAAAATACGGAAATATATTAATGATGATGAATATAACAGAATAAAATAATTTAATTAATATGCAACAATGCTCTACATAATTTAAAGACAATATCTTCTACATTTAGCTCGTGTACACGAACATATCAACATTTTCATATCAATACCAATCCTAAGGGGATTTTTTCTCACACAAGGTTAGACAAGTCACTTACCTCAAACAACGCTTAATCAGTCAAGTAGTATGCCTTTTACTCGATTTTCCGACTCCGATCAGCTCGAATCTAATCATAATTAATTTGATTCAATCAATACAAATTATAGGAATAAATTCCATAATAAAATACAAATTTTCTAACAAAATCTGAAATTTAACCCAAAAGTTGCTTGTGGGGCTCACGTCTCAGAATCTGACGAAACTCATAAAATTCGATAACCCATTCAATTACGAGTTCAACCATACTAGTTTCACTCAAATCCGACTCTAAATTAACATTGAAATCTCAAAAATTTATTTTATGAGATTTCTACGATTTTCCCCAAATGTTCATCTTAAAACACTAATTAAATGATAAAAACAATGATATATTCGTGTATATTGACCAAATCCGAGTTATAATCACTTACCCCGATGTTTTTCCTTGAAAATCTCTCAAACATCGCCTCTCCCCAAGCTCCAATTTGTCAAAAATAAAAAATGGGACGAAGTCCCTTTTTTATAACTTAAAGTTTCTGTCCAGGCCTACCCCTAGTTTCTGCCCTCGATCTTTCCCTCGGTCGCTGCCCTCGATCCTGGCTTCGATCCTGCCCTAGATCCTACCCTCGATCCTGGACTCGATCTTTCCCTCGATTCTGGCTTCGATCCTGCCCTCGATCCTGACAGATGAAGGAAACCAAATACAAGAATCTGAAAAATTCCAGCAGTTGTTTAAGTCAAAAATTTGATCCGTTAGCCATTCGAAACTCACCCGAGTCCCTAGGGACCTCAACTAAATACACCAATAAGTCCTAAAATATCATACGAACTTAGTCGAAACCTCAAATCACATCAAATAACCCTAAAACCATGAATCATACCCCAATTCAAGCTTAATGAAACTTAAAAATTTCCAACTTCTACATTCGATGTCGAAACCAAACAAATCAATTCCGATTGACCTCAAATTTTTCACACAAGTCATAAATGACATAAAGGAGCTATGAAAATTTTCAGAACTGGATTCCGACCACGATATCAAAAAGTCAACTCGTCGGTCAAATTCCCCAAAACTTCAACTTTCGCCATTTCAAGCCAAATTCCACTATGAACTTCCAAATAATTTTTCGGACACGCTCCTAAGTCCAAAATCACCATACGGGGCTATTGGAATCATAAAAACTCTATTTCGGGGTCGTTTACATATGAGTCGACATCCGGTCACTATTTCAATTTAAACTTTAAACCTTGGAACTAAGTGTTCCAATTCATTCCAAAACCTCACCGGACCCGAACTAGTTACCCCGGCAAGTCACATAACAACTGTAAGATCAATTAGTATATTAGTACACTACGGGAAAGCTTATGGTATATTTTTTGTTGCACATGAATGTTGTTCTGAGAGTGAGCAAATTCTTCCTATCTTGAGTTCCTAATTGTTCTTAAACTTTATTATTTGTGGAACTACTCTCTATTCTTGTGTGAGTGCACTTGATTCATGAAGGAATGGTAATTGCATTGACCTATGTGTTAGAGTAAGTGAGCATGTTATGATAAATGCGTGGTGATGTTGAGTCAACTCTTGAGGTGAGGATGTTACGGTCTTGTGCTTAATCTGTTCTAATATTCTTAGTGTGATGAGTTATGAGAGTTGCTTAAAAAGGTCATGTTTAAGTGAAGTGTAGTTTTATTGCTCGAGGACGAGCAATGGTTTAAGTGTGGAGTGTTGATGATAGGATATAATCTCGTATTGTAGTCGCTTGTTGCACTCTAATTCACTGCACTTTACTCATGTTGAGCTTTACCTAGGCGTGTTTTTCACTTATTATGTGTTTTATGTCCTGTAGAAGTGATCTATGTAAATGTTGTGGCACAAATTCATAAGTCGGGATCGAGTTCGGGGATCAACAGATGATAGTGGAACGAAACGAAGAATCGAGTAGGCATATTGCGCAGTGTCCAGTAAAATACACATACCTTTTCGCTCGAAACTGCGTTTAGGCTTCACAATATATCGTTGGAAAGATATTTAAAAGAGATACAAATTTCATGTTTTACACTTTCCCAAATTCCAAACCTATAAAACCTAAGTGCGCGACCAATTACGTGATCGCGCACTAGGCATGCACTTAGGGCAGAATGGTGTGCTAAGTGCGTGACCAGGTGCGCGGTCGCACATGTCTTGTCCGAGAAAAGCCCTATTTCGCTAAGAAAGGGTAGTTTTGTCCGAAATTTGTTTTTTGGTGGATTAAATATCCCAAAACACCATTTTTGACATACTTTTGACATACCTTAGACCTAGGGAAGCTTAGGAGAAGAAGGAGAAGATAGAGCACAAGGATTTCATCCTTCCTTCCTCACTCAAATCCAGGTTTGGATTGTATTTATGTTTTCCTCTTTTTTTGTTTTATTTGTGAAGAACTCCTCCATGTCTATGGAATAGAACCTTTTGGGTTTTGATGGATTTGGTGTATTGATGGTTGTTTGTGGATTATAACTCTATATTTATGTATTTGAATCGTTTTTGGAAGATTTAATTGTTGCATCTATGTTCACTTGTTTTTGTAATCGACAGAGGCATAACTTGTGATATATTTGCACTATATTGTTGGTTGAGTTCATAGATTCTTCTAAGTAATCGAAAGAGGCTAGTTGAATCCTTGATTAAACCTAGTTATGAGTATAATCGAAAGAGGTTCTCCTAAAGACCAATCCATTACGAATTTTTGCATATCTTCACCGAGCATAAATTGGTTCATATTGTGAGGTTGAGACTTAATCGAGAGAGGAGTTTCTACTAAATATTTGTACTGATAATTAAGTGAATTCAAGAGACTCACTTGAACATTAGTAGTGAATTATCTAGAGTTAGATCCCGAATAATTATCTTGCACATATCCTATCAATCCATATTTTTTTCCATTGATAACTTCCTTGCTTACCTTTGTTGAGATTGTCATTAGTCAATAGCTGTAGATTTTAGATTATTAATTATATAAACCTCAACTGTTGATCCTCCTGGATAGCAATCAAGCTACAAACTACGATAATACTATTTAACTCCAATCCCTATGGACACGATATTTTACTATACTATCTTTGACTAGCGAGCACAATTTAAGTGTGTATTTTGCGCTCGTTAATAAGTTATGCGTCTTTTGTTTTGATGAATTGACAAACTTTGTAAGAGAACCAGATAAGGAACCTAATACAATTATTTCCCTTGCATTCAAAGTAACTAGCGAAATGCCTGGTTCAGTTCTCAATGAAATTATATAAGGGAACATATATGGATCAGTTCCCCTGGTCGTCGTACAGTCAACTCTACAGATGTAAAAGTTGTTACAGTGTACCGTCTGGCAGGCTGCTGCATTGTACCGTCTGGCAGCAGTACAATAGCACATTTATAGCTTGCTAAGGCCAAACTAAAGGACACTCTATTTCATCATCCTTGATGACATCACACACACATATTATTAACATGAGGCAGGAGATTTCATCTCTCCAACACTTGCAAATCAAAAGACAATATTTTCTCAAGTGCTAGCCACCACCTCTCTCAAGAACAAAGTTGTTACAACCTCAGGGACATGATCCAAAAATTGAATATATCTTAAGTCCTTAGGTTTGTTGAGTCTTTGTTATTTTATTCTTCATTTGTAATCCTTCACTACTTTCAAGAAGTGTCTTTGTAGGATAGATTTAAACCACTATTTGGTTTAGTTTCTTGACTAGAGTTAGTCAAGGTTTATTGCTTTATAATAGAGTTATTGCAAAGGGCTTACAATAGAGTATTGTAAGGGGTGAGAGATTAAGAGTTTAATGCTTAGATTGACTAGAGTTAGTCAAGGTTTATTGCTTTATAATAGAGTTATTGCAAAGGGCTTACAATAGAGTATTGTAAGGGGTGAGAGATTAAGAGTTTAATGCTTAGATTGACTAGAGTTAGTCAATGTTTGTTGCTTTGTAATAGAGTTATTACAAAGGGCTTACAATAGAGTTATTGTAAGGAGTGAGGGATTAAGAGTTTAATTCATAGATTATAATAGGTTGTAATCTAAAGATTGCTCGGTTTAGTGGAGTTAAAATCCTACTAGGTTAGGTCGTGGTTTTTAATCCCTTGAGCAAGGAGTTTTCCACGTAAATATCATGTGTTCTTTATTTACTGCCGATTTACTGTGGGAACAGATAGAAAAGCTGGTTCCCTATACTGTTTGCTTTTTCAGTCTGTTGCTTACTGTGAGAACTGATAGAGAACTTGATTCTCTATACGATTTGGTGGACTCTATGTGAACTGCTCAATGGGAGAAAACCCAAGCTGACTTACCTGAGAGCATTTTGATGCAAAATATTTTGTTCTCAACAATGGTGGCAAAGGGTCACATAGCAAAGAAGATGAAGATGGAGAATTTACAAATGCTTATGGTGAAGCTATAGATATTACAAATGAAAAGACTAATTTGATGTATCAAGTCAAGCAGAGCGATGAAGAAGATGCAACAGAATTTCCAATAGGCACAGAGGAACTTGGTCACTTTATCACCTCGACTGAAGCTGAATATAGGGTTTCTGATGTTGCATTAGGTACTCCTGATGCAGAACAAAGAAGTGGAAGTCATAATTCTGTTGCTGTCAATGATGTTTCAAATATGGAGAAACTTGGTCCTTCAAATTCTGAAGTTTAAGTACTTCAAGGAGCTACTGAAAATATTTGAGATGGAGAATGCTAAGACCATTGATACACCTATTGCCACTACTACTCGTTTAGACATGGACGAAGCTGGTTCTCCTGTCAATGAAACTATGTATAGGGGTATCATTTGATCTCTTCTATAGTTGACTATTAGCAAACTTGATATTGTTTTTAGTATTGGGTTATGTTCTGGGTTCTAATCAAGCCAAAAAGAATCTCACTTGAAGACTGCCAAAAGAATTTTAAGGTATCCTAAGGGAACTTAGGACCTGGTCCTTTTCTATCCTTCGGGAGATAATTTTGACTTGGTTGGATATGCTGATGCTGATCATGTTGGATATCTGGTGGATCGAAAGAGAACATCTGAAATGACACATTATATGGGGTCATTCTTGATCTCATAGGGTACAAAGAAATAAAACCATGTGGCTCTTTCTACTATTGAAGTTGAATATGTGGATGTTGCCTCTTGTTGTGCTCAACTACTGTAGATCAAGAAACAAACAGAATATTTGGGTGTTTTTATAGATTGTATGCCATTGTTGTGTGATAATACAAGTTCTCTAAACATTGCAAAGAACCCGGTACAACACAAGGAGACAAAGCACATTGATGTGCAATATTAGTTTTCGAGGGACAATGTTGAAAAAGGCTTATTTGTATGAAAGTTTGCAAGACGGAGGATCAGGTAACATATATCTTCACCAAAGAACTGAGTAGAGAACACTTTGAAAGAGGTCATCTAGAGTTGGGGTTGATCAAGCTTAACTAAGGACCTGGTCCCTCGATGATTGGCTATGTAAAGAAGGAAATGCACAATGCTAAAAAGTTTTTTTCTGGTGGCATCTAACTCAATTCTATACCGTTACAGGTATACACACATAACAGTTTCAGGGAAAAACAAGTATGAGTGCCATTACACTTCTAGGAGTTTTTGCTCAAATTTTCAAAAACCGTCAAGGAACCTAGTTCTTGTGACTCAGGTTAATAGTATCTTCAATACTTATATGCCTTTTTAAACTGCTGAAGTGTCATATCATTAATATATTCCCTCATCTCTCTTAAATTTACAAGTCCAAAATGTTAAACCTTTCTGAACTAACTCATTGCCCCAAAAACTATTTCCTTCTCTCACACCCAACCAAAATCGATTCTTTTCTTCAAAATCAAATCAACCTCATCTCAAAAAGAATACTTCCCTCCAAATATGCCAGAAGTGAACCCAACTCTGTCACCTTCCAAAATTCCAACTCCATCTGAATCGAAATCCAAGAAGTCTTTGGTAGATTTTGATGGGACTTTAACTGAAAAGGAACATGGTAGATCTAATATTCTAGAGAGTGAGGCTGAAATTGTTGCTGGGTTTGTAGAAGCCTTGAAGGATGGAGGAATTAGTGAATGTGATGGAAAATGGGGAACTGAATGAGGGACCTGGTCCCTCAAATCCTTCTTAGGATGTTAATTCTGATGATGATCTTTTTCTCTTGAGTTATGTGCTTAACCGAACCTCCGATCCAGTAAAAAGGATTGATGAAAAGTACGCCGATTGATGATAAAGTGGTGTGACCTGCTGATGTGGTGATCGTGGAAGAGATAATGAAGTGGAAAAATCTTCACTTGAGAGAAATAATTCAAAATAAAATGGAAAAAAAAAGTTGGCTGAGAAAGATGCAGCAAATGATAAGGGTGAACAAATTGAGAAGAAGAAGAGAGAGACATGTTCGCTTAGGAAAAAAGGATAGTGTGAGCGAGGAACCTGATTCCTTATAGAAGCAAAAGGTTGGGTTATCATGTTTAGAGAGGTAGAAGACTCTGAAGGCTCAAAAAGTGCTGTTAGGCAGAGTGTTAACTGTGATAGTACTGAAAAATGGAGGAACTTCTGACATTGTTGAGTTCCAAAAATAGAATCACCTCTTTGTTCCTCCAAGTCCCAACGTTTCTGAAGAAGAAGTAAAAACTGCTATGTTGTATGTGATACTCTGATGCTATATGTGCATGGGACTGAGTTTATTCTTAATGAGGAGAAGCTTGGGGAGATTCTTAGTGATCTGATTGATGGTTCATCCTACTCAGATAGGTAGAGAACCAGGTCCCCGTGGACACTTTGCAGAATAGAATGCTAAGTTGAAGGGTGAGAATGAAAGATTGAGGAAACATGTGGAGGACCTGAGATAGAAGATGATCATTGATCAAAGGATTGTGAATGAACGAATGAACAAGATCATCAAGGCCTTAGCCCCTTACTTTTCTTCCTGCCCAATGATCCATATCTTTCACTCCTTCCAAAA
The DNA here is from genome assembly GCA_000715115.1 of Nicotiana otophora. Taxonomy (NCBI): domain Eukaryota; kingdom Viridiplantae; phylum Streptophyta; class Magnoliopsida; order Solanales; family Solanaceae; genus Nicotiana; species Nicotiana otophora. The sequence goes on from AWOL01S0034877.1 coordinate 96,565, forward strand.
TCCCTCGAATTCATATCTTCTTTTGATCCCTATGTTTGATGACATTGGTACTTTAGTTGTTTAAATTGTCATATTCTGTATTGTTGAAACTACTGTGCTTTTATAATAATTACTCTACTATGGGCAATCACTCTATTTTGTGCAATGACATTCACTTGTTGTTCTTGTTATTATTTATGCTGTGTTGCCCAAGTGGCATGAGTTAATGTTACTGAACTGCTTTTTGGTTGTGCTTCTTCTGTTATTCTTTTCAATGATGCCAAAATGGGGAAATTACATAGGTGTCAACACGGGAGAAGAACATAATCAAATTGATATGATGTGTTGTGCATGAAAGATAGGTGTTGTACATGAAAGATAGCTCTGCTTCGCAGGGGGGATGTTGCTGATAACATGTTGATTATAGGTTTGATCCGTAGGGGAACGTATGAAGAATCTGCTTCTCAAGGGGAACATCAATTTTGGGTTTGTCATCATCGAAACGGGGGAAATTGCTCTAAGTTACGATGTTTCATGTTTTGATAATTTGTCAAACGTTCTCAAGGAACCAGGTACGGACCAGATGTGATCAATACATGTAAGAAATCCGATTATCAGGGGAAATATCAATTCTGAGTTTGTCATCATCAAAAAGGAGGAAATTAATAAGTTATACTATTTTGTATTTTGATGATTTGCCAAACAGTCTCGAGGAACCGGTTGTGATGAGTTCCTTTGTTCTGGTTTTCAGAGGGAACATGGTTGATTCATAGGGGTGACAATGTGGAGATCTGGTTCTCAGGGGAAATATCAATTCTAAGTTTGTCATCATCAAAAAGGGGAAAATTGATAAGTAATGCGTCTTTTGTTTTGATGATTTGACAAACTTCATGATAGAACCAGATAAGGAATATAATACAATTATTTCCCTTGCATTCAGAGTAACTATCTAGATGTCTGGTTCAATTCTCAATGAAATCAGATAAGGGAACATCAGAGGGAATATATATGGATCAATTCCCCTAGTCGTCGTACAGTCAACTCTATAGATGTAAAAGTTGTTGCACTGTACTGTATGGCAGCAGTACAATAACACATTTATAGCTTGCTAAGGCCAAATTAAAGGACACTTTATTGCACCATCCTTGATGACATCACACACACATATTATCAACATGAGGCAAGGGATTTTATCTCTCCAACACTTGCAAATCAAAAGACAATATTCTCTCAAGTGCTAGCCACCACCTCTCTCAAGAACAAAGCTGCTGTAACCTCAAGGACCTGATCCGAAGATTGAAGATATCTTAAGTCCTTAAGTTTATTGAGTCTTTGTTATTTTGTTCTTTATTTGTAATCCTCACTACTTTCAAGAAATATCTTTGTAGGACAGATTTAAACCACTATTTAGTTTAGTTTCTTGACTAGAGTTAGTCAAGGTTTGTTGCTTTATAATAGAGTTATTGCAAAGGGCTTACAATAGGGGTGATAGATTAAGAATTTAATTCCTAGATTGACTAGAGTTAGTCAATGTTTGTTGCTTTGTAATAGAATTATTACAAAGGGCTTACAATAGAGTTATTGTAAGGAGTGAGGAATTAAGAGTTTAATTCATATATTGCAGTAGGTTGTAATATGAAATTTGCTCGGTTTAGTAGAGTTGAAATCCTACTAGGGTAGGTCGTGGTTTTTAATTCCTTGAGCAAGGAGTTTTCCACGTAAATATCGTATGTTCTTTATTTACTGCTGATTTGCTGTGGGAATAGATAGAGAAGCTGGTTTCCTATACTGTTTGGCTTTACAGTCTGTTGCTTACTGTGGGAACTGATGGAAAACCTGATTCTCTATACGATTTGGTGGACTCTAGTTTCTATCATGAACAATTGCTCTCTTTGAGATCTTTTTGGTACGGTATGATTATTTTTTAAAAATTAAACATTATGTCTTACAAGTACTTTTTGGTGTAGTTTTTTGACATTTTAGTGTCTGAATTTAAATCAAAGATTAGAAGGTTTGACCTTTGAGTTGAAAGTCATCATTCTATTTGAAGTGAAAAGAATGTAATATTATTTATGAGGCCCGCAATATAATATCACCAATATTAGCAACGTGTCTTTCCTAAAGTGATTGTCTTTTCTTTTTCTTTTTTATTTATTTTAAAAAACCATTTTACTACTTAAATTCAAATGTAACATGCTATCGTACATTACAACAGTCTAACATGCTATTGTACATTACAATAGTCTAACATGCTACCATGTTAGCTTAATGACAAAGAACTCAAATCCTAGTTCGATTGTCATCACCTTCCCATTTTGCAATGAATACTTTAATTCATCTCTCAAAATTGCATTATCGGAGTCCAGTCAGAATAATCATTAGTGGACATCGATCATTTTTCATCGGTTAGAGAAACCTTCTTTAATATATTAAGAAAAGATGTTCACAAGGGCCAAAAACACTCAGATCATAGGATTTTACGTGCTGGTAAAGAAAAATCACCTCAATATATTTCCTCATATTTTTTTATGGCATTTACCAAATAAAGTAAAAACGATGAAAATCTAATGTCTATTTGGAATACTGAAGATTTCAGAAAAGGGAAACAAAGTACATAAGGGGTCAACAAACTTCCATTTTTAGAAGGATATACTCAAGAGTCAAGATACACTCCAAGTCCAACATTTAATAAGCAACAATTAAAACAAATCAAGTCCAACCACTACTAAAAAAATTGGAATTAGTCACGGAATTTTTGTAGCTAAACAAAAAAATTCATCGCTAATTTTATTTAGCGACAAATTAACACAGATCATTAGAAACTTCTATTAGTTACAAGCGATTTAATGACATATTATCATTGAAGTTTGTTGCTCCCAAACGCACACGCAAGTTAATAAAATAATAAGTCGAGTGTCGAACCCACAGAAACTTGTGTTAACTACCCACTAGTTTCACCAAAATTATTATTCAGTCAATCAGCGTTCAAAAGTGTGATTATACTAAACAATAATTCTAACTAGTAACTAATTAATCAAGCAGCAAAGTAGTTGTTATGTATTCAGTAAAGACAAATATTCCAAGGTTGTAATCGATTCACCAATCCTATTATGTTCTAATTAACTCTTTATTTCATATAATTCACTCATGGTTGCTAATTAATCGAATAATTGCTCTCGTAGTAACCTTCCGAATTACTACTTGCCTATTCAAAATAGATTAACGTATATATTCCTATGAAATTAATCTATTAAGAACGCATTAAGATTACGATATTCAATTAAGCATGGTGACTAGATATATTTTTGTCCTAACCACAAATCCGCCCCCCACTCAGAATTAAGATCATGCCCTCTTCAATTCTTCTCTAATCTAGATGTAGCTTTCCCAAGCATAGCATATATAGTAAATAGAATCTTACCGTTGGCAGGACAATTAAGCAATTAATTATAAAATTAAAGAAATAATCATATATTAGCAAATTGTAATCAAGGTTAAGTCAAAGCCAAACAATAATATTCATGGCTAAATCACAACCCCAGAACTTATGGGTTTTAGCCACTCACGATAAAGTTAAACAATTTTACAAGTATTGAATAATTGAAAATACTAAGAAAGATGAAGAAAAACTGAAAATCCTTGCTCCCAAGTGTTTCGTGTATTGTTCTCGCCTCCAAGAAATGTCCCCCCCTCCCCCCCATCTCCCCCCCAAATTAGGTTTAGACCCCCTTTTATACATGTTGGGGAAGTGTAGAGTTGAAATTTCCAAGTCTCAGGTGACTTACGACAAAATCCGCCCTTCAACGTCTCGCAGGCGCTTTGGTTCGTGCATGGCACGAACTTGGACACCAAACTCTTACTTCCTCCAAATTCTTCCATTTTTACTTTAATTTGCACGCTAATTGTCCAAATCACTTCCAATTAACTCCTACATATATAAATATCACGAATTAGAATAAATCATTACATTACACATACAAAACGCACAAAATATAAGTAAAATGTGAGGCGATATGCATATAAATACACATTTTTTATGCCGAATATCAAAGTTCGTAACTAATTTCATTATTTTTTGTAGTGAATGGGGATTGACTACAAAAAGAGGGATCAAGAAGAAGATCAAACACATGCATAACTTCCTGAAGAACTCTTAGAGAGGAGAAACTCATTCTTTGTACAAAAAGAGAGACATTCAGAACCTATTGTATAAAGAGTGAGAGAAAATCAATGTAGTACGAGATCTTATTACGTTCTCGGGTAAATTTCACAAATGGTCATATAACTATGACTTTTTTTCACTAAAGTCATATAACTTTGTTTCTCACACAAAAATCATATAACTATGACTTTTTATCATCAATGTCATATAACATTTTTTTCTCACACAAAAATTATAAAACTTTTACTAACTCACACAAAAATCATAGTGGTCGAAAAATAAATTTTTCGGTAGTATTTTCTTACTTTAAGTTTTTTATTTTATTTTTTATTTTCAATCCAATAAATAATTATCCAATTAAAATAGGAGAAATATGAGTATATTTTTAGCCGTTCTCAAAAAT
>AWOL01S0034881.1:3564-16163 GCA_000715115.1 Nicotiana otophora
TCATTAGGCTTGAATTGGGGTGTAATTCATGGTTTTAGCGTTGTTTGAGGTGATTTGAGTATTCGACTAAGTTCGTATGATGTTTTAGGATTTGTTGGTATATTTGGTTGAAGTCCCGAGGGCCTCGGGTGAGTTTCGAATGGTTAACGGATCAAATATTGAACTACAACAGCTGCTGCAATTTCCCTCTGTTGGAAATTTCTTCTGCCAGCGATCGAGCCCATCAATCTCCCAGCGATCGAACCCGGAATCGAGGGGCACGATTGAAGACATGATCGAGCCCAGCATCGAGGGGCACGATCGAAGACATGATCGAGCCCAAAATCGAGGGGCACGATTGAAGACATGATCGAGCCCAAAATCGAGGGGCACGATTGAAGACATGATCGAGCCCAGAATCGAAGGGCACGATCGAAGACATGATCGAACCCAGAATCGAGGGGCATGATCGAATACATGATCGAGCCCAGAATCGAGGGCCACGATCGAAGATATGATCAAACCCAGGGTCGAGGGTCACGGTCGAAGGCTAGGATCGAATGCATGATCGAAGGCCTAGGACCGAAGAACCAGGATCGAGGCCCAGGATCGAGGGCCAAGTTCGAGGCCCAGGATCGAGGGCCAGGATCGAGGGCCAGGATCGAGGGCCAAGATCGAGGTCTAGGATCGAGGACCTCGATCGAAGACCGAGGATGTCTGGGCAGAACTATAAAAACAGGGACTTCGTTCCATTTGCCATTTTTGACAAATTGGAGCTTGGGGAGAGCCGATTTTTGGTATATTTTCAAGAAAAACTTTGAGGTAAGTCCCTTGTTATCATTCCTACTCCATAATATTGAATTATCATCGAATAATCCGACTAGATTACATGATTTTGAGGTGTAAATTGGAGATTGGAACTTAGAAATTTGGAAATAAGATTTTTACGTTTTAGGGTCGAGTTGAGGTCGGATTTTGGTAAAATTGGTATGGGTAGACTCGTGGTTGCAAGGATTATTGCTAAACTATGAGAGTGAAAGAGAAGAGATAGAAGAAGAAATACAAGGAGAGAAAGGGGGAGGGAATCAGTGAACAAGAAAAGAAGTGAGCAGCGAAGAGGGGGAGGGGGGAAGCAGACGGTTTGGGGCCAGTTATTTGAAAGAGAATATATAAGAGGGTAGTGTATTTTAGGATTTGGCTATATAATACTAATTGTTTGGGGCTATCTTTTCAAAACCTAATATAAGGCAAAACAATTGTCATTCTTGTCATGTGTTGTCACCTGGTGCCATTTTCTCAAGATTAAATCTTGCATTAAGTGGAGGATTGGCTAATGGGGTTGGGTAGGTGGATTTGGGTTGAGCTGGTGGGCTTAAGTGGCTCAAAATTGGGCTAAATACACTTGGGTTTTGATAAATCCGAAGATTCTAGCCCAAAACTCTAATTATTCTAATAAAATATACTATAAAATGCAAAAACTAAAAAAAAAGTATTACTACAAAAATATTAATGACCTTAGCTTAAATATGGAATAAGACAAAGTAAAACTATTTTTGTGTTTTTAATTTTATGTCTTGAAATTAAATTAAAAAAATAAGAATAACCTAAAATCCTATTAAAACAACTCAAGTAAATATTTAAAATACTAAGAATACTAAAAATGCTTTTAAAAATTGTGCAGGTCAAAAATTACGTACTACAATTATGTGGTATGTGTTACATGATTTTATGAAGGATTTAGTTGAATCTCACTACGACATTATGGCTGTAATAAAGTATGAGCATTGTGAGTTATCGAGTATTTTGATCTATGGTTTTGAGCCAAGTGGGGGAGTCTACTATAGACGATTTGGTTGCATGGTTACGTATTGTATTGGTTTCGGTTTGAGGCATACTTATGAATCAGTTATGACTTGCAGAGGTTGAGATCGAGGATGACTCGAGTGAGGGAATTTTTGGATGCGAGTTGTATTACACTCTATGGGTATGTTTGAATCATGGAATAATTGAGTGGTAATTCATGAGGGATGTAGTGCGCATGGAGTAGGAATTCACTCGATTGTTTAGAGGTATGGATTACTTCTTGGGGTGTTATTGTGCTAATGGGTCACATGTCGTTCGGCCCGTTTGGGCGGTGCAATTGAGAATTGAGCAGAGTGGATGACTCTCGAGAAGATCCTAATGGATTCAGGAGTTATATGTAGCAATCGGGAATTTTCAGCATTTGTATATGGCTAGAATCTGAGATTTACATTGGATGGTGTCAGGACTCACGGTATTTCTATATCATTATGGATTCTACATTTCAATATCAGGGAGGTAAAGAAAATAATTTTAGGTTCACATAAGATCTCTTCAGAGTGGGTGTGTCGATTGTGGTACTTTAGAGGTGCTAAGAGGGAATACATTTGCTTATGAGCCTTCGGGCGATGTGCTTTTATTCTAGGATCTCGTGGGGTGAGTTTTAGTTAAGGATAGTGGTGTTCTAGCAAGGATAAGTGTCAGCTTGAGGGTAATTCGGAAGGAACTCGGAGAAATAGGATAATTGGTAGTATGTTGAATCAGCACAGTAATGCGTATGATTGGTTATTTGGGCACTTATGATGTGATGAGCTTCTATGGGTGTTTTATGGAAACGCTCTTAGGTTTTGGCGACTTGCGTGGCTTGTTTGAGTTAGGGGGATTCGTTTTTTATCGCTTAGTTATGTGTAAATGGATTCCAAAATGTTCTCAATGATTTCTACCACGGTTCGAGATGGGTACTTCCTACTAGTATGAGGAGTATGTTGCGTATTGTGATTTTCTCCCAAATGAGATCAAATGGAAGGTTTCTGATCGATTGAGTATGTATTCTGCTGGCGACTCAGAGTGGATTATGAGATTCTCGTACTTTTCATATGATGGCATGATAGATGAGGTGTGGTTTGAGATTGGGATCTGTACGTGCAAGTATCCGATTCAGTTCCAAAAGGGAGATCATGAGTTTATGCAGCATAAATGAGTTCAGATATTGGCACAAATTGGTATTACCTGAGTAGAGTGTACATTCAGAAGGCGCACTGAGTTTTGACTTACGGATAATTCATTGGTATTGCGGTACTCGATTGGTCGATCCACTACTGATATTCAGATAATACTATGTGGCACGGAAGAATTATAAAAGTATTTCTCGTGGGATGATCGTACATGAGAGATGTGTTAGACATTCGGGTGGTGGAGTTGGGATCAGATACAGTGATTCGTGTGTTCTATGGATTTGGAGACTGGTAGTTCTTAGAAGCAGGTTGTTTCGTGGTTGCGGACGATGAAGATATGGCCAAAGCTAGACAGATAATAGTATGTGTCATGGCTAGGTCATTATGGACCTTCGGAGGGTTAATTATCTACTTATGCATGGCCACGGTTGATTTGGGGGCTCATTTGGTAGACCCAATGAGGATGTGTATTCTACACCAGGTCGGATTTGTAGACTTCGTACTGTTGTTGCTGAAGGATGTGCCATTCGGTTAGAGTTGAGCTTATTCGTGTTCTGATATGCTCTATGAGTTATCCTTCTATGCAACTAGGGTTGTGATTCGTTGGTTACATGCACACATGGTGTGGTTCTATTTGGGTCTTATAGCAGAATATGAGCGAGATGGATATTAGGGTGTTGAAAGATTGATTGTGCATTGGTTATGTTCTTTCTGTACTGTGGTATTGTGTTATTTGCTTCTCCGTGGTTATGGTCATGCATCGTGGGCACTAGAGGTCGAATTACACGCGATGAGCATGGTGGCTTGACGTATTTCATATGGACCAGTGTTTGGATGGGGTCACATATTGCAGCTGGGCTATGATAAGATATGATCATTTGTGTTAGATTCGTGTATTTTGGTTCTACTGTGTGTGATGAATACATAACATTATGTTGTCGTGGTACTTGTTGAGCTGCGGGACGGTTCTCTTGTTTGAGTCATTTTTTTTCATTTTTGGGTACATTTGAATTGTTGCTTATTAGTGCACGAATTGCACAGGTTGTGATTCTAAGTAGTATTGGTGTGGCATGTCAATAGAATAGTTTTGCTTGATGAGGTAAGGTCATTGGACCTAAAATGGATACCATCGGATTTTATTACAACGTGTTTGGAGGAATAACATCGGGAGTCAACTTAGTATTTGGCTTTGGTTCTACTTGGATGAGAAAGGGATCCATGACTTGTTGGTTTGATAAGTGGTTATGATTTTCTGTGTGTTTCTTTCACAGTGTACAAAGGTTCAGAACAAGACTTTACTGGATATGAGGTTTGTTACTGGTGTCGAGTTGGTTATCGAGCAGCTATTACGGTCGGAATATATTGATATGAGTATTTGATTTATGTGGTATATCATGTGATTGTGTCTTGGGATATTATTATTGCTTGATGCAACTCGCTCAGACTTATACAATGTCTAGATGCGAGATGCGGGTCTTATAGGAAATTCAAAATGTTGGAAATTAGATTCTAAGGTTTATGGGCTAAGGTTGAATTAACAATCTTCAGTTAGGTTGTATTGTCAAGCTTATATGGATTAGGGTGATGTGAGATCACCCCTGGGTATGTGCATGGTAAGGTTACACGGGGATTTGATGGTTCTGGAAGGACTTTGGGTACGTTTGAGGACGAACGTATGTTTAAGTGGGGGATGTGTGTAACTCCGTATGATGTATTATGACTTGTATGAATTGTCGGTTTAGATTTTCAGGTTATTCAGAATTGATTTGGAAGAAAGAATTTTATGATTGAAGCTTTAAGTTGGAAGAGCTGACCAAGTTTGACTTTTTCGAATTTGACCTTGAAACGGAGTTTGATGGTTCTGTTAGGTCCGGATGGGGATTTTGGGCTCGGGCGTATGCCCGAATTTGCATTTGGATATTTTTAGAAGGTCTCGGCACTAATTGGCGAAAGTTGGAAATTCGAAGGTTTGAAAAGTTCATAAATTTAATCGAGAGTTGACTTTGAGGATATCGGATTCGGGTTGTGGTTCCGAAAATTGAAATAGCTTCATTATGTCATTTGAGACTTGTGTGCAAAATTTGGGCTCATTCCAGATAGATTTTATATGTTTCAGCACGAGTTTTGAAAGTTGAAAGATTCAAAGTTCAATGCATTTGATTCGAGGTACGATCCATCATTTCGATATTTTTATGCATGATTTGAGCCCCCGTGTAGGTCCGTGTTATGATATGGGACTTGTTGGTATATTCGGACGGGATCCTGAGAAGCTCGAATGAGTTTTGGATGAGGTTCAGATTATTTTGTCACGTGTTGCAAATAAGGGTGTTCGTCGGTCGGTACGGTACGGTATTTAAATATTTCAGTTCGGTATTTTCGGTATCCGGTATCATAAAATACTATACCAATATCGTACCTAATTAAATTCGGTATGGCTTGGTTTTTTGCCTTTCGATTTCGATTTATTCGGTACTGTAACTTCGATTTATTCGGTTCTAAAATAACTTCTGAACGTTATATTTAGGGGAGAATAACACCTTAACTAGCCAATAAAATTAAAATTATAATTAGCCAGCGAAATCAATCTTATGAATGCAACAACACTACACATCATATATGGGACTTCTATAAACAAGAGCATAAGATTAGAATAATATTTACAAACTTCATCAACATGTAAGTATGTCTGGTCTAAAGCTCTAACTTGCATCTCCGTAATATACCAGACACTAGTAAGCTTCTCAAATGTGACCAAAATAAGTTTTTCACAAGTGTTGTTTACAGAAATCATTCGGGTAACATTCATTAACCACATAGACAAAAATAGGTGGCGCACAAGCTTTAACTAAAGAACATGGAACTAGAAACATTCTCCTTAAACTCTCTCGTAACTGCGGGCTGCAAGGATGACAGGATATTTAAAATTAATCCAATATATATTTCGGTACGGTATCGGTATTTCGGTATTTTTAAAAAATAATCAAATACCATACCTAATACCAAAGTTTTTTAAAATGTAAACCAAATACCATACCAAATACTAAAAAATTTGATTTTGATATAGTAATTCGGTATTTACCAAATTATGCACAGCCCTAGTTGCAAATTGCTGAGGCTGCTGGTTCTGGTGTAACCGCATCTGCGGAATATTGGTGACTGGAGCGACTTCGCAGATGCGGGGTTCTCTTCGCAGAAGCGAAAAAGGGTTGTGTTTGGAGCTATCGCAGATGCGAAAATCTGGGAGCATCTGCGATCTCGCAGAGGCAAGGAAAGAGTCGCGGAAGCGACGAGATGCGTAAAAACATGAGCGATTTCTCGCACCCGCGTGTGCAAAGAAGCCGAGAAAGTTCCACAGAAGAGGAGGTCGCAGATGCGACAATATGACCGCATATGCGGAAATGCTAGGCAGATTCTATACATATCGAGGGTTGGCAATTTTTATCACATATTAAGCTATAGACTTCGGAATTGGGCGATATTTGAAGCGATTTTCACCACATGGACTGGGATAAATGTTCTTTACTCGGTTTTTATTATATTTCATGAATCTATCTTCATTTTGGAAAGTGGTTGATGAAATCAAAAGAGAAATTGGGAATTTTTGTCTAAAGTTTCAAAGAGCGAATGTTTGAGTTTTGAACATCGATTCGGAGTCGAATTTGAATGAAACTAGTATGGTTGGACTCATAATAGAATGGTCTGTTGGATTTTATAAGTTTAGTCGGGTTCCGTGGCGCGAGCGTGGGTTTGACATTTTGGTCAATTTTGGGCCTTTGATTAAAGATTCGACCTTTATTATTTGGAGTTGTTCCTAAGGCATTTTTAATGTATTTGAGTTGCTTTTGGCTAGTTTCGAGCCGTTCGGAGGTCGGTACGCAAGATGGCATTTTTGGAGTATTGTTTGGTTTGCTTGGTATTGGATTTGACTTATTCGAGGTAAGTAATACTTCTAAACTTGGTTCTGAGGATATGAACCATGTATTACGTGCTATGTGATTGAGGTTGAGGTGACGTGCATGCTAGGTGACGGGTATGTGGGTGTGCACCGTAGTAATTATGATTTAGTCAATTTTATGGAACTGCGTAGCCATTTTATCTGAACATTTTTATTATAGTCTATGTGTTAGAGCACTTGAGTTGTGATTCATACTAGAAATCATGTTTAGGTTATATGTTGGCACTATTGGGACCCATAATGGTCGTTCTTTGATGTTGCGTTATTTGCTTAATTGTAGTTATGTACTCAGTCGCATTCATCATTTCGTATCATATTTCAGTCTATGTTATCGTATATTGTCACATCTCATATCATTGATTAGGGCTTCTTAGCATGAGTGTTGTGAGCCCGAGAGACTGGAGATATTGATGACTAAGTGAGGTTGAGGGCATGTTGTGAGTGATATTTATGGGATCGGGCTGCACGCCGCAGTAGGCTTTATTGATTCATGACAGGATTTGGCTTATTATAGCGCTCGGGCGCAGTTGCTATTGACCTTTGGGGTGGATCTACCCTGTACAGTACTGAGTGACTGAGTGTGCTGAGTATTGAGAATGATAAGTGAGAATACGAGACAGTGAGATTGAGTACTTTAAGAGTGTGAGTACATGAGTTCATCACTGAGATGCATTGCATTTGACATGCGTACTTGAGATACACGTATAGAGATACATTTCCTCATGATACCCGGTTTTGGTGACATTCATGATTTCACTTAGATATTGATGTGTAGGTATAGAGATATACTTTCCTCATGCTATCTGAAAATGAAACAACTTAATATATTGTTGAAAGATATTTGGGAAAAATCACAGTTTTCAGACTTACTCATATCTTTGGTAATTTGGTGGAAATAATTGAGTTTTACTGACATCTTTGAAGAACATGCCTGTTTTCCCATAAACGTGAACGAGTTGAGCATCATACCTATGAGTTATTTCTTGTACCATTGTCATTATGTCATTAAGAACTGTTGTTGGTTATTGGAGTTGGACCCTGACCCTTGTCCCAGCTCGTCACTACTTTCAACCTAAGGTTAGGTTTGTTACTTATTGAGTACATGGGGTCGGTTGTACTCATACTACACTTATGCACCTTGCTTGCAGATGTTGGATGATGATGTTGATGTGTACGGGGGAGCTGGATTTAAAGATGTACTTGCATTCCAGTTATGGCTATCACTTGTCCTTGGTGGCATTAGATTCGAATTCTGTTCATTTACATTTCAAACAGATGTTGTAATTATTTCAAATTCAGTTTTGCAAAAAACAATCTAAATCTTAGAAGCTCATGATTTGTACTACCAGTCCTTGGAAAATTCTTTGTATAAAAGCAGTTGTATTATCATTTCTTCTCTTAACAAGCCTCATTAAATTGGATAATTATTAATTGGCTTACCTAGCGGGTTAGGTTAGGTGTCATCACGACTAGTTGGATTTGGGTCGTGACAATTATGCAGCAATAACAACAGAGAATGATATTGTACAAACTGGGAGGGGACATGCAAGAAGGGGGAAGAATATAACAACTACGACAGGTATGAAATCACGAAGTAACCAAGTAAATCATCAACCAGTAAATCAGTTAAACCAATGAATTGAAGATGGCACGGCATAACTCTTCGTGTTTTTACTCTCGTCCTCACCATATAATGATGATATAAGAAAAATAAAATGGCACGGCATCACCCTTCGTGCTTTTACCCTCATCCTCACCATGCAACAATGAATAAATGAGATGAATGGCACGACATCACCCTTTGTGCTTGTACTCTCTTTCTCACCATGTAATAATCAATAAATGGAATAAATGGAATGGAATGAACCATTCGTTCTTTTACTCTCGACCTCACCATGTAATAATAAAAATATAAATGCAATTGCAAAGCTTTTACTCTCTTCCTCGCCATGTAATGATGATAATATGAATTCGAGTAATAAATAATGCGGAGAATATATTTAATGTCAAACATGATGCCAAGTATCCAAACTTTAACTTCCGAAAATATTTGCTAATCATAAAAGAACAATAATTATGAAACGAATAATCAAAGAAATAATAATCTAACCTAAACATGGATATCATAAGTAACAAAGCAATAAAATATAAGGAAACAAGTTTCACATGCATGCTTTAACCCAATAACAACGCATAAGTACTCGTCACCTCACATATAAATTGTTCCAACACATAAAACACGTAGCAAATAGTCTAACAAGTCTCAATCCCTCAAGTCAAGGTTAACCACGACACTTACCTAGCTCCGCAATCAAATCAAAGCTCAACGGTGCTTTGCCTCTAGAATTAGCCTCCAAACTCATCAAATCTAACCAAATAAAGTTCTAACAATTAAAAATAAGCTTTAAAAATTACCTACGAGTGCAAAAGATTCAATCTTTAATGATTTTTAAAAAAGTCAACAAAAGTCAACCCCGAGCTCGCTTACTCAAAATCCGAAAGTCGGATCAAAACCCGATTACCCATTCTCCCCCTCCCCCCTCCCCCCCAGTCTGGTTATGTGATTAGTTTCGAAGTCTGACCTCAATTTTAGGTCTAAATCTCGATTTCTCCAAATTCTCATTTTTTACCTAAATCCCTAATTCTACCATGAAAAGGCTTAGATTAAAGGTTAGAAACCATTGGGTGTTGATAAAAATGGAAGAAAACGAGTTAAAATCTACTAACATATGAAGCTGGGATGAAATTTCTCTTCAAAATCGCCTGTAGGCTGAGCTCAAACGTGGAAATGGTGAAAAGTGAAGAAAATCCCGACATTTGGAAGTTTTAAATCACTAGCGTCGGGTCTTCTTCGCGTTCGCGAAGGACCTAATGCGATCGCGAAGCACTGCGGCCCAATTGGCCTTTCGCGTTCGCGATGGCCCTTCCCCCTATCCTTCGCGTTCGTGACCCTTGGTTTGTGTTGCGTAGAATAGCCAACAAATCCCCTCTGAGGCCCAATACCCATCGCGTCCGCGTGGTCTTGGTCGCGTTCGCGAAGGACGATCCCACCACTGCTTCACGTTCGCGAAGGACCATCCCACCACTGCTTCACGTTCGTGACCTCACCCACGCGTTCGCATAGAAGAAATCCCATCTCATCCTAGGTTACCCTTAGCGATCGCGAAGAACAACGCACCAGACACTAGAAATCACTAAAAACCAGCAATCTCCTAAGTCCGAAATGGTATGTAGCTTATACGAAACTCACCCGAGCCCCTCGGGCTCCAAACCAAATATGCACACTAGTGTAATAATATCATACGAACTCGCTCGAGCGATCGAAACACCAAAATAACACCTAGAACTATGAATCAGACATCAAAATGTATGAAATTTTTAAAGAAACTTAAGAAGTTTCAAATTTACAACCGGACATCTGAATCACGTCAAATCAACTATATTTTGTACCAAATTTTACAAACAAGTCATAAATAGTGAAATGCACATATACCAAGTTCCGGAATAGAAATCCAAACCTGATAGCAATAAAATCAACCGACGGTCAAACTTAGGAATTCTTTAAACCTTCAAATTACTAGTTTTCAACAAATCACGTTAAATCGAGTTAGGGACTTCCAAATTTAATTCTGGGCATATGTCCAAATTCCAAATTACGATACGGACCTACCGGGACTATCAAAATACTGATTCAGTTCCGTTTACATAAAATATTAATTGTAGTCAACTCAAATTATTTTCAAGGCTAAAATTTATATTTTCTTTATTTTTCACATAAAACATTTCTGAAAAAAAATACGGATTGCGCACACGAATCGAGAAACGCTAAACGAAGCTATTTAAGGTCTCAAAATACAAAAATAAAGGTTAAAACTCAAAATGACCTATCAGGTCACCACATACCTAACCTGACCCCCTAGGCAAGCCAAACAACATATAATACAACTCAAACATGAAATCATAAATAATCAATAAATAAGATTGCGAAAATCACATAATTATCCCAAGGACTGGTAGTACAAGTCATAAGCGATTAGGAGTAAGAATATGAATATAACTTTGATATGAAGAAAATCTACATCATATGTTTGAATATAAGCCATAAACACTCACGAACAAGTGGTAGCTTGTAATTGGAATGATGGTGCATCTTCAATGCTAGCCTTCGTCATCCAAGCAGCTCAGCTCCAAAAATATGCACGCAGGGTGCAGAAGTGTAGTATGAGTATCACCGATCTCATGTACTCATGAGTAAATATCTTGACTAACCTCAATGAAGTAGTGACGAGGTTTTAAGTCAAAAAGATACTCACTTTATATAACATGTGCAGCTCAAAAGCATAGATATTACAAAGAAGCATCCAAAAAATAGTTATAGAACAACAAATATCAACAATGAAAATGCATAATAGAAGAAGAAATAATACCCATGATTTTCCAATTAAACAGGCCGAGGTAGATACAACGTGCACGAAAAAAGTAGTTAATCAAATATTCCATATGAATGTAAAGTGTCTGATCTGATTCCTTATCAATTTCTAAAGGTCATTTATATGAAAATCTTTACATGAGTACAACATGTTAATGTACAATGATGACTCTCCATTTACATCAATCCGACACTCTCCAAGTATCCAACAACTCACTAGCAAGTCTTGTACATATTTATAATGCTTCAACTAACATATATAAAAGATATGCATGAATAAATCATGTAAAATGCATGAATATGCACAAAGGATTCACTTGAATAGTCAAAACTTTCATCTTTGTGCTTAATAACTCATCACATAGGATCCCACATCACGATCAACAAGAAACATGTCGGTTTCTCACAACATGCTTGTATGCCATCAAGAGATAAATATGAAAGTGCGATCCTAGGGAGATGTATCCATACCCACAAGATGCACGGCCGAACCCTCGTGCATTGCACGGTAGAAACCTCATGCTATAATAATATTAATACCATCATAATCGCATGACGGAGACCTCGTGCCACATCATTAACTATATCACAATAACCCTACTATAGAAACCTCGTGTCTTAGCGATAACAATATATGCACGATAAAGACCTCATGTCATAACCCCGGTCCATATCAGAGAACCATATGCATGAATATATGCATATGAATATGAGATAAACATATATAATGTACATGGACGGAGGAATAACCATGCATAAGTGTATGCATGTCTACAAGAGATGATCTCAAGATAGGATGTATGTATGTATGTATGTATGACTATGGACCAAACATGTAATATGTCATCCAAATAATCATCGTGCCCAAATAAACATCAAAAGTTAAATCATAGTCTTTAATGTGGGTAAAGAAACTCAAGCAGTCATACAACAGTTTAAGGCATAACACAAGAATAACAAAAACGGGTATATGTTCATAATATTCGGGTGACTACGTCTAAATCAATTATGTTAGGAATCTCAAGAATAGCTCCTCATGTTCAAAATAAGGTATCACTAACCTAAAAATTAACTCTAGCATGGCTCATTGAGCTCACATAATCATTCAATCAAGTAAAGCATAGAACACACAACCAAACAAGGGATAAAGTAATCTAGAATCTACCCCGAGCATGAATAACCATCGCACATGCATATGCGCTGGTCACCTCGCATATACATCACCCCCGCATGTAGCAAACAATATCATTTAATAGGAAAA